>CAIGRR010212323.1:0-12994 GCA_903798365.1 Fraxinus sp. 1973-6204 | reverse complement strand
TCAGTTTCCTTTTTTTTTTTAGTTTCTATGGTCTATATGGTTTCTTTTATGCAGTATAAGTTGAGTTGGCATTGATAGGTTAAACACATTTACTTGTAAACCTGTGATATATTGTGCATGTTAAGCTTTGGATTATGTTATTGTAAATTGGAAAGTATAACTAGAAGTAATTTTCCAACAGATACTTTTGAGTCATGTGCGATTTGATTGATATGACATTTGCAATGGCTTTGGAAGTCAAATCTCCTCTTTCACGTCTAGGACAAAGTGGAAATTACAGGCCTATGATGGCTAGAATGTGATGTCTTGGTGCTTGAATTATAAGCCCGTGGGATGAGACCATGGTTCAAGCATCCAAGAGACCTCTGGCTATTCTCTTCGCCTATAAATATTCCCACTTAGTGACATTGTAAAGTATTCACAAATTGGTATTCTCACTCTAGAAACTTAATTATACTCCCGCATTCTTCTCTATTCGTGTTTGTCCCACAAAAAAAAACATCTATCAATTTATTGACTTGAGCATAGAATGCACACAATCGCAACCTCCCCCACCTTGCTTGAAAAAATCTTGGCATGTGCCTCTAATGCATGTATCCAAGTTTGCATATAACATATACATGGAGGTCAACAAAATCCTAATTCATGCACATAACAGTTCTCTATTTTCTTGTTATAAGAATTTTATTTGTCAAAGAAAAGTACTATTATATGGAACACCAAGTTTAACGTCTAGTACAATCGATGTAAGCTAAAGTGCTTTTCAAAAACTATGAAGCATTTTTTAAGGTTGTCTCGAATACTCTTCGCGACCGGATCTTAAACGCCATCCATTCTTTTACGCTTGAACGAAACTTTTCACGTATTGGATAGGCACATACGTTTGGACATTTGGACATTGTCTGTATTTATAAAGGGGGCATCGTGCGAATTTTAGCCTATTTTTAAACCACTTTTTGCTGTTGTTGGTTTCAAATCACAGTTATAGCGACAAATAATAATCTTTCAAGTAAGTTAAAAACATAAATATATTAATCTAAGATATCAATGTAACTCTATGAAATGTTATGACAATAATATGTTGGTCTCAATACAAGATTAAAGCAAAGAAATAATGCAAAATTCAATATTCGCTCTCTACGAAATAAT
The DNA here is from genome assembly GCA_903798365.1 of Fraxinus sp. 1973-6204. NCBI lineage: Eukaryota > Viridiplantae > Streptophyta > Magnoliopsida > Lamiales > Oleaceae > Fraxinus > Fraxinus sp. 1973-6204. The sequence goes on along the minus strand of CAIGRR010212323.1, from coordinate 11,845 downwards.
CAACGAAAATATTATAGTAAATCATTATTCGACCCCGAAATAGAAAGTAAATTTATTAAAACATAAATTGAAGTACTGAACTAATAAATCACATATCTTGGCGTGCAACAAGTGATTTTTTTTTAATTTAATTTTATTTTATTTTTGGTGAACCATTTGAATTAGTTATAAATGATCTTTAATTATCAAAATCTAAATCGAAAAATTCTAGATGGTTCAATTCAATTTAAAACGAGAATGCAGATCCACGTAAACTCAAATTAACAGTTTCCATTCGTCTTGAATTTTGAGCATTTTTTTCGAACAATGTTATAGTTAAGATTATCAGTAATCGTCCTACGTGACACACATGTTTCTCTTTGTTATTTGATGCATGAGGCAATACGTGGCATACATATTTCTTTTTGTTATTTGATGCATTAATGTTATAATTTTTTATTGTCTCATGCTTCAAATAAAATAGCGATGCATGTATGCCATCCGGAGGCACACCACTTATATTCAGACCATAGTCATATTACTGCGACGGTTTCTCTCAGATCTGGTGTAGAAGCCAGCAAAATGAAAAAGGCAGACCTCGCTCAAAAAATCAATGGATTTTCTAGCGTATAGAAGAAAAGAAGATACAACGCAGTTGAAGACGTCAAGGTTATGTCAAGAAGATATAAGGTAAGAATGTCCCATAACCAGCCAACAAATATTTTCACTTCCAATTACACAACCAATTAGAGCTTCACGGTTGTAATGTAGGTGATCTGATGCCATCATTGAAGAGCATGACTGTCATAGACGCAGTCAGGTTGTCCAGTATCAACAAGGTAGCTAACAGCCTGTCGCTTGAACCTGATATCAGCGAAATTCACACTGCACCAATGAATTTAGCAGAAGGTGCAAATCTTCAAGAACAGAATTTTGATGGCATCTTATCCCGCCTTTTCTATTTCCCGGTAGCTTGTCAGGCATGAAGTAAAGTCAGGTTTAGAGAGGCAGTCGAAGTTGTCATTGCATTTTCACGAGAGATCGGCTAGAGACACCATGCAACAACTTGACAAATCCAAGAAAACTAAGCTTTCCATCCGTGTGTCTAATCCAGTCGTGGAGAACAGCATGCACGGGGACAGATGGGCTCAAACCAAGCTCCTGGAACATAATGCAAAATTCTGAAAATCAGATTTATGTTTCCTGGAACTTATGGCTTCTAATAATTCGATTACAAGCAGAGGGAAAAAAATAACTCGTAAAAAAACTAAATACCGAAGCCAATTCCTCAATCATGATAGTCCGGTTTCCTTCCTTCTCGAAGTGTTCATAGGCACAACGAGCATGTTGCTCCCACCGCTCAAGAGCTTCAAGCTGATGGATACTTAGTGCGGAAGCACAGAATTCTTCAAAATCCATCCTTCTGTACTGAAGAGCATTAAGCTGCCAAGAAACAGGCGAAGATCAATTAGCACCAGAAGATCCAAGAGAACAAAAACTGATTTAAGGACAGACGAGCATGTTTGCTAAGCTTAAAAACAAGTTACTTGTGTTTTCATTTCCAAACATGTATGGATAAATTACATTTTTTAAGTAAAAAAAATAATTATAGAACCACTCTCACCTTACTGCTTTACTAATATCATTTTTGATCAATTAAAAAAATTATTTAATCTGAAACTTGCTTATTGACTTTTAAGTACACATCTTAAGCCTAACCAAACATGATCACAATAGTCAGAAACATACCGAATCAAGGTAGGCATAGACGTGTGACTCTTTCATGGCATCAGTTGCATTCTTCGTCAAGGCCTGAGAAAGTAACCAAAATTGAGACCATGTATGAAATTAAGATTGGTAAAAGATTAAGAATCTAAAGAACACAAACCACTTTGATGTTATCTAAGCTTATGGTGCCGTTTTTGTTTGGTTCCAGAAGTGCAAATTGTTCCTTTAAATAGAATAGATCGTCCTCAATCAATGTTTTGGACATAGCCTGCAAAGTCCAAGCAAAAAAATTAATACATAAAAACATGAGGGTGGTAAGAAAATTATAAGTTCTCAGAAGTTAAAAGTATCTCTTATATGAAGAAACAAAAATGAAATGAAATGCTGTGAATTGAAATCTGAGAACGAATTCTGCCATCCTTTTCAAGGCAAGCAGTAACTAGCATTCTTTCCAGTATCTTCTGAGTGTATAATAAAAGAAAGTCATGATTATCTTAGGTGTTCCCAGACCAAATCATACATGGTTTCTTTTCACTGTAATCATGTACTTGACAAGTTCTAGAATTCCCAATAACCTTTCTTGAGTGTCAATATTTGTTCGTCGTCAACGTCATCAGTCAAATATGGTTTATTTTTCATATTTTAATATTATCTTGTTCTATTTAATCCTCCTTACCGAATGCACCATAAAAGTTTTCTCTGGACTTACAGTCACGTAGTAAATCAAAGAATAATTTATTCAATGGCTAATAAAACTACACTAGACCGAGCAGAAACAGATCTGGACGTGCAGGAGGGGATTTGTGAAAGATATTTCCCCCCTCACCGCACTCACAGTTCTAGATCTAATACTCCATGAGAAGAACTCCACATACTTTGATGCAGAGAGAGATTTTGCCTTGGATGAAAAGGATGTTAAAGTCCATTTATAAAATCATAATTACAGTCGTGGACCTTTTCAAAAGGGAAATCATGTATTAGAATAGAAGCAGAAATGATGTGGATTATTCAAGCGTTAATGTCAAATCAATTTACACAAAGAAGATATCAACTTATATGGTACGGTTTCACAATTTGCAGTCAACTGTCTTCATGATGGGATATCATTTAGAAAATGTAGCAGTTGTATTTTGCTAAAAGCCTAAAACAAATACTCACCCTTAATGCAGCTTTCCGGAGTGGAGATGAGCGCATATAAACTTTCATGAGTTTGAATACTAGTATATCCAAAGGCACTTTGTAATCATTACCATTATTTATCCACGGATGACCTGTAGCAGACTTCTTTAAGTTCAAAAATCTTAATAAAATATACATATGATTTGTGCACAAGATACTCACACATGGCTTGAGCTGCAGTCATTCTTTTCCGGGGATCCTTATTCAGAAGGCGTTTGACAAAGTCTTTTGCCTCCAGTGATAAAGTAGGCCAAGGTTGTTCTTCATAAGAAGGTTCCGCCTTTACTACGGCACGGAAGATCCCGGACTCAGTTCGAGCCCAAAATGGGCGGCTTCCGCATAATAATATATATGCTATAACACCAATACTCCAAACATCAGCCTCTGTACTGTATGCTCTGTGCAGTACTTCAGGTGCTACATAATATGCACTGCCAACGATATCATTAAGTCTTTCATCTGCAAAAAGTTTAGAATGATATTGCTTAGCCATTTCAGTGACTACCTTGACCAAAGTGAAATTATCGACACTTAGCATGTTTGGTAGCACGGATTGGATAAGACTGGACCTTACTAAGAAAGGAAAAACCTAAAATCTTTTTCATTATGCTTTCAGAAAAAGAGGAAAATGCCATTGTCCCAATAGTGCATTCCGAACACGGAATATATAAATAAAAGAGGATGAACCTGGTTTCAATAAATCTGATAACCCAAAGTCTATCGCCTTCAACTGTGAGTTTTCATCCTTGGATGTAAACAAGAAATTCTGATCCACAGCAACAAGTTACAGTTAGGACTTAGGCAAGAATATGGTATAAAACGAACAACAGTTGCCAATTTAACATAAGAGAACAAAAATTTAATTCTAATTTCCATCGGAGATGAATCAGCAAAATAGCAAAAACCTACAGCAAATTATGTTCTCTCTCTTTAACCAACTGCGCCCCTTATTGGTAATAAGAAGACTTCAACTATTTTAATTACTAATAATGCATATATAGTGTCTTCTTTTTCCGTGAAATAGTTCATGCTTGAATGTCTAATATGAGATAACAGTTTACATTTTGAGTCAAGTAAAAAATTAATAAGCCTCTAGAACTAAAAGTATCTCCCAATAAATCCTACCTCTGGTTTAAGATCCCGGTGCACCACTCCCTGAAGATGGCAGAATGCAACAGCATTCAGAATCTGTATAATCACGATCTTTGCATCATCTTCTGTGTATTTCCCGCCCCTGCAGCAAAGAGACAACATTTCATTTTCTAATTTCTATTGACTGCTGGAACCTGTAATTTATGTTTTCACTAACATTATCTGATTCAAAATGTTGAAAAACTATAAGTAAAAAGCATGTTCACCAAAATTAAACACGTGCCTTGAAAGTATTCTATCCAAAAGCTCTCCTCCTTCACATAACCTGAGAAAGAATTTTTATTAGAAACGAGAAGAAAGTTCAGTAGAATAACTAAAGAAAAAGCTTGTAACTCCGTAAATTTAAAAAAGATACTTTGAAAATATTTGCAGAATATAATTTAAAAAAAAAAAATCAAGCGAATTTCCACTAATCTAACTTGTTTACCATCCTACCATTATCGGTGTGACATTTACATTTTTTTAGTAATTGAAGAATATAAGACAGGATTAAAACTAAGCAATCAAAGCTTACTCCATCACTATGTAGACGTTGTCGTGGTCCTCGTATGCATCATAAAATTTTATTAGATTGTCATGTCCTGTCAAGGCTCGCAATATTTTCACCTCCTTCCTTACATCTTCAATAGCTATAGCTGTGGTCATCTGTACATGAGAGTATAATCACAATTAGAGAAAGATACTACAAATGAGCCAAAAAAACCTGGAAAGAGTCCTTAAAATTTGAACAACTTGATGACAAATTATCTTTCATATAGGACTAACTACTTAAAATTTGAGCCGATTACTAACACCATGTTCCTAAATAGTTGAGAATCATATTACTGCTATCTATTGCAATATTTTTCATATAAAAATCAATTTAAATTTAATAAGATTAAATAAAAAGCGATTTTAGATGAGAGTTAAATGAATTAATGAATCCGTAATCACAATAGGCAGCTTTGCATACTATTCATACATCTATATATCCTAACCTATTTTGAAAAATACATCAACACCTGAATGAACTATGAACTATATGTTCGTCAATTAGAGGCACATCGCCAGTTGTTTCCTCTAATCCATCACCAAATACTTTCCTCAAGTAAGGTCGACAATTGGATGGGTACCCCTTCAGCAGAAAGGGAACTCAAGACATACTCCACAGAGCAAATATACTAGTTTCTCCCACCATTAATTTCAGTTAATTCCTCAATGCTGATTTATCTACCTGTGTTCCCAATCATTTTTGTGTTCCGCTAAACGTGCCTCTGAATTAGGGCCTACAGCAATCTTTATTGCAATAACTTTTTTTATTACCACAAGAAGAGTGAGATATAAAATCTTGACACAGAGAACCTGTTATTTTCAATAATCTGACGGACCCTCGTGAAGTTTCAAGCTTCCATAGTTTTAAAATAAAGAACACCTGTAAGATAACCAAAAGAAGGTAAAAAGCATTTCCTTCTTAACTTCTATCCGTAAGCATTCGATTTAGAATTATTCATATACAGCCTGCTAGACCAACAAGAAGCTACTGGAAAAATAACATAACAGATATTGTCCACCGAGTCTTTAATCCAAGCGCCAACCACATATTCAACCTCGGAAACTAATGCTAGATCTAATCCTCAACCATTAGCAGCAATTGAAGGTCGATTCCTTTCCACAAGAACCACTGTCTCCAAATCTAAGATCACATTTTAAACTGCTGCAGTATTAACCAATAAAACTCACATGGATTCGCTTACACCCCAATTTCAAATCCACAAGACTTCACAGGGAAAAACACATTAGACCTTTTCAAACATAATGAATCATTGTAACAGACATTCTCGTAATTGAAAAATCAATTCAAATTGGAAATTTTGAATAAATGAAATCAAAAATTTAGTTTGTTTACCTATAATCACAAAAAAAATTGATCTATTTTCCTGCAGACCAGATCTCCCAAACCCATTAAGTTGCCCCCAAAAGAAGCAAAAATCGCATAGATCAAATACAGAATAATTACTAAATTCAGTAGCACTAACCTGTAAGCAAAATTGGAAAAGAAATGAAGAAAAAACCAAACCTTTGCTTTTGGAATGACCTTAACAGCAACCTCCTGTCCTATAAGCTCCCCCTTCTTGAACTTGGCCCTACAAGTATACCCAAAATGGCCTCTACCCACTTCCTCTCCCAGCTCATACTTGTTATAGAAATTCTTCGAAAACCCAAAACTCTTATCCAGACCTGCCCCTGCTTCCACCTCCTTCCCCTCCGGAATCGTCGCCTCATTCGGCTTCACCGTCCCATGCCGCTTTGCTAGCAGTGCCCGAATGTGCTTTGCCGGAGACGGTGGTGGAAATTTCCCTTTAAAAATTCTCCTCGGTGTCCCACTCCCCGGCGCCGGGGATCTCGACGGAGACTTCTTCGAGAAAAAATAAGCTGGGCTCGGGCTGTAAAACGGAAAGAACGGCGATTTCTTACCTACTTCCGAATCATCCTTTTTCTCATCAAAATTGCTGGAAACTTCTTCGCTATTACCGTTAACATTATTATCCCCAGCCGGAACAGGGTTATCCTTATTCTGGGTCGGAATAACACCTGATTTGTGAATATTACTTTCCTGTAAGGATTTGGGTTTGGAAATGCAAATTCCCATATGGGTTTTATTTAAGAAAAATCTTATTATATTTCCCCTTCTTGATTCTTCTCCTCCCAGTCCCAGAACACAAAATTTCTTCTATTCAGAAACCCTCTAGTTCAAAGTTTTGAAAACATTTTCTTACAATGTATGTATTTATAGATGAGGTAGTTTACTTTGAATTCTTGTTGTGATTGGATTTGAGAGGAAAACTGGGAATGGGGTGTGGCGGGTTGGGGTGAGACTAGAGAGAGGATCTGTTGAGAAGGTGATAAAAAGTAAACGACGATGGTGCTTTGTCAAAAAAAATATTTTATTCGAACTCGAATGAAAAACAAAATAGATTTCGGTAAAGATAAGCAAAAATATCAGAGAGGTCCCCATATATTGCTCTTGTTGCATTTTTGTCTTAAACTTTTAAGCCCCTAAACTCCATTAAAATGAGATTTTAGAAGAAAATATATTTTAAAATAATGAATGTTCTTGAGATCGTGTAGTTAAAAAATAAGAACAACTTTTGAATTTACTTGTAATATTATCTTATAAGAGAATGTGATGTTGAAAATCAGTTTTAGAAAAATGCATTTGTAAGAAAAATAATAATATATTAATGATATATAACATCAATAGTGCTAGAACACTAGTTTAAGTGATAAGATTTTATATGTTTAATTAAATTAGTCATGTGACTTCACATTTAAATGAATTTATCATTTCATATCATATAATTGTTACCGACACTGATACTTAACACATGTAATAATGAATATCATTATTCATCCCGACCCCATCATGCACTTACCCTTAAGCCCATCAAACTCCATGCCCACCACTTGACCAACGTTGCATCATAAAGTGCTAACACTCGAAAGAAAGAAGTGCCAAGGATACTGCAATAAATGCGACAAACCGCTGACTCACAATTTTTCAACAATCTATGATATTTAATAAAGAGAGGCAGAAAAAAAAAACACATATTATGATAGTTATGGTAAAAGACCTTACAAAATAAAAGTTCAAAAATGAAATCAAAATTGCTTCTCTTAAAGGGAAACTAGGAACAAAAGAATAATTAGCACATGTTTGAGCCTCATTTTTTCTATCAAAATGCATTATTGAACAGTGATTTGATCTCATTTCAATCCAAAATATTTTTTATTTTTTAACCACACATTCTTCATCATAACAATATTGCAAAATATATTTTTTGAAAAAAAAAAAATTGGGCTCAAATATACTATATTGGGGGAATTTGAACGGTCCAAATCATGAATATTAGTAGGAATAGAGTGCTCAAATTTTTTTATTGATGAATTATTTCTTATGTTGATATTCTGACGTTGGCCATTAAGGCTAATGTTTGGATCGTCGATCTAGATAGTATTTGAAAAAGATAAAAAGTCAAATGGTCGAAGAAGAATAGAATTGAGATCAATTCGATTGTAAAAAATAATTATATAAATAAAATTTTGAGGTTAACCAACCTATCAATGGTTTTCATTTTTTTCAAATCCTTTACATAAAAATTGACCAATTTTTGAATTGGTTCCCACTTTCTTTAATCAAATCGATTGGTTTAGTTCGATTTTCAAAACATTTCTAGAGACACTGCTGTTGAACATATAAAGTGCTAGAGCACCATATATTTTATTAATATATATCATATCATATACAGGCACAGCAGAGTAAGGTTAATGATCGAAATGCTCCGTTGAGCAGGTTGGGATAAAGATGCAATAAGAACAATAAGTTGGGGATCTTTATTGCAATTTTTTCGGTAAAAGAAAAGTGGGGAAATGATTAAAGGTGGTGAACGTAGGTCAAAATGATCTAGGTCGTAGGTTGTTTTCCACGTGGCATAAAACGGTGCGCTTGATTTGATTAGGTATTTTACTTTTTAATTAGTGACGAAATCAATTTTTCTATTTGAGAGGCAGTGAGGTTTGTTTTCGTCTGCCTTGATAGGCAATAAGAGTACAAATATAAATAACATAATAAAATTTTCGATTAGATTTTTTAAGTAAATAATATTAATATTTTATTGTTATTATTTTTGTTTAATTGTGTTCAATGCGACGTGTTAAATGTTATAATATTACTCGAAATTTGTATTTAAACTCGATTAATATAATTAATAAGGGTGGAAAGGTGGGCAATAGAGCATTGGTAGTGGTACATCGGGGTTACGTTTAATTGATGTACACTTTTTATTCGAGTGGACCCCTCCATGTGAGGGAATGTAAACATTGATGTTCACTTTTTGATGTACATCTAGTATTTTTCATATAGATTATAGTGAATCTTAAAATAAGGAAATATTATTGTCTTGTATATTTGGGCAAAAACAAAAGGGAAGGAAGAATAGACAATTCCTTTTGTCTTGGCATAGGGCTTTCTAAGAATCAAATGAATTCAAATGCCCACACGACTTTAATTTTCCCCCTCATTGCATGATCTTGTATTCAACACAAATCGAGGTGCCTACATTTTATTCCATTGTAACTTTGTGTTCTTATTGGTCAATATTCAAAAAGCAAAGGCCAGTTGGTTGCATTTTTCCATTTTATAATCTCAAAGGATTAATAGTTTGACTTTTCAAAATCTATTCAATATGTTTTATTTTTTTTATATAGTTGAACGATATTAGCGTTTATATTGTGCATATTAGAATGAATATAACAATTATTGAAAAGTTTCGTCAAGTAGGTTGTTCAAGTTAGATTTTAGTTCGATCGACGAAACAAGTTAAGTATTATGTTCACATTGAATAATTTGCACATTTTACGCACTTTGGATTGTTGGGTTACTAAACCAGGAATCTAAATTGGTCGAAAAGCACCTTGACACTTCAATTAGATTGGATTTTTACTTTGAAAAATCAATAGACGGAGTTTTTGACTAAGTAAATAGTAAAAGCACTATTTGCATTTATAGGAGGAATATTGAGCATGAAACTTGGTTCTCNTCTAAATTGGTCGAAAAGCACCTTGACACTTCAATTAGATTGGATTTTTACTTTGAAAAATCAATAGACGGAGTTTTTGACTAAGTAAATAGTAAAAGCACTATTTGCATTTATAGGAGGAATATTGAGCATGAAACTTGGTTCTCTATATCGTTGTATCGCTGAAACTATTGTTTGCTCTGCTCTTTATACTTGTCACCGTTACAACTTTCTCGGTCCATTCTTTTTGTGACAAAGTTTTTATTTTAAATTTACCATAAACATCACATTTTGTGCATGTGTGACATTTGCAACAAGCTCGTCACCCTTCTATATCCCATAACTTCCATGTACTATCAAGGCCAATAAACTTTTGAGACTCTTGCACTTGGCGAGTCAAGCTTTGCCACAGGGTTGACATCTCACATTTTGAACTCGATGCGCTGCATTAATTGAGGTTATCTCTAATAGCTCACGTCCAAATCTCAATTTGTGGAAAGCTTTCGATGGATTCTTCATGAAAACATAAAATTTTATTTGAGGTTTAGACACTATCTCTTTATTCTTCATGATATTGACCACATTTCTGATCTCTATTTGCATTCTAGTGGGTTGGTCTAGCATGAAAAGTTAAGGGAAAGAGTATATTGCAATATCTCTAATTCGTAAATTTGTAATGATAATCGTGTTCTACATATTGGATCCTCTATTATTTTATGTTTCTTCCTGAAAGTGTGCCAATCTCTATGTTGTGCAGAGTTGAGCATCCTCTATTCGCTAGGATAAAGCTTTTCCTCTACAGGGGTCTTGTACAATATACCACCTACGAGCGAATAGAGGATTTTTTTGGATAAACTCTTGGGGAAAAGATCGATAGGATAAGTACGTATGCTGATGTGGCACTAAGGATGTGTGAGTTAGGCGACTACATAAGATCTCATCATTGAAGGGAGACATTTTTTTATTATAGGTATGCGTGTGTCTTATTTAAAATGTTCTATTAATTCTTAAAAAAAAAAAATTATTATGCTAAGCTGAATGACACAATATTTATGAAAAAAGAATAAAAAAAAAATTATATTACATCAATATTTTTTAATTTAACATATTATTGAAAAAATATTTATTTTTTCTAATTTTAGACTATCTGGCTTTGAAAAAATAAAATTAAACTATCTATTTTATGAACCGAATTCCAAATGCTCAATTAGCTTCATTCACCAATTGCCAAACTAACAAGAAAATAAGCAACCCAAAATTCAAATTATTAAAGTTAAGACTTAAGAGTGAAGAGCTAACCATAAATCCCTTTTTGCCCTTTGACTCTCTCTCACAGCCATTTTATTGGTGCCGATTGTCCACTTGTTAATTGTTATTTCATGATTTTTTGTTTTAGAAGATTTAAGTTTTTGTTGAGTAATAACTGATAAATAATTACATTAATTTTTTACCCTTTTGAGTTTTGTCTCTTGGATATGTCATATGTGATAAGACAAATCGACGAATAATTACTCTTATTTAACATTATTGTATTTCGTATTCCTAATTCTTCCACATTTTTTTGTTTGATATTAATTCTACGAGATTTGCTAGAATATATTGATTACGAATGTTTAATTAGCAAGTTCGCTTCTAGAAATGCGAGAAGAAATATTTTTGTACAATTTATTGCATTTTAGGATTTATACATGGTATTTGCTATTTTTTATTTCAATGTTTGCTCATATGGAATTGTATGAAGAGATTAATGGCTTGGATAGTTCTTTGTTAATGACATATGAATTTTGATTAAATTCAGGATTTGCTTTTGAGCTTTACTTGCACTTTTCTTATCCACATGTAAAAAATAGAAATAAAATATATAAACGTTATATTTTTGCAATGAATAATATTATTGAAATATATTTTTTTATTACATGAAAGGAAAATCATTTTAAAATATCACACAGAGTACCCAAAATATCAGGGCCGACGCTGTACGTACGTAAGGTAAAACCTTCATAACCTTCGAATAGTGAGTATCCAATCAGTAGTCGGCACAAGCCAAACTTGACACAGTTTAGCAAGACTCAGGGACGTAGCCAAAATTTCAATCTGGGGAGGCGAAAATATGGGGGGTGGGCCTCCTTCCCTGGGGTTCGGGGGTGGAGCCCCCGAAATTTTATTTTTAACTAGAAGAGGATTGAAAACGACGATTTTGAGTATCAAAATAGACAAGTTATATTGACTAACCAAAAAGACAATCAATTTGT
>CAIGRR010212284.1:0-13075 GCA_903798365.1 Fraxinus sp. 1973-6204 | reverse complement strand
TGGGAGATTTGCCCTGGGGGCAAGAGGTTTTGTTTATTAAAGTGACATGATATTGCATAACTGGATAGGTATGTCAAAATTAATTTGGAATCCCTCTTTTCTTTTTCTTTTTTTTTTTTTTTGAAGGAAAATTAATATGGATCTTATAGTTAATAACGATCTAGTTGTCTTGAATGTTTCAATATATTTTGTAACCTCTGTGAAAAATAGTAAAGATGAATTTATATAGCGGACCCCAATTTCAATTTAAGCAAAAATTATTTTTATAACAATAATATAATTAATGTCCTGATTGTGAAGAATCTAGTTGTATTTAGCCCCTATTTGGGATCCATTAAAAATGGATTTTGGGACAAATATATTTTGGATTAGTGATTTTATAGAGAATGTGTAGTTAAAAAATAAGGAAAAGTATTGAATTTATATGTAATATTATTTTATTGAAAAATATATGATTGAAAATAAAATGGAGAAAAATGCATTTTCTAAAAGATGGAGTCCAATTAGTGTCTAGTGAAAGTAGCAATGACATAGATGGGATAGGGTAGAATAAAGTTTAATTTTCGTTATTTATCCTATCATTATAAAATAGAGATAAAAAGAGAAGAAATTGAAGACGTCAATAGACTTTTATTTATTTTACTAAGAGCTCGTTTGGAACCAATTAAAATTGAAAATATAGTCGTTATTGGGTCTCACTCGTCTAATAAAAGTCAACAATAACGGCTAATTTTTCAATTTTAATCCGATTTTAATCTTTCCCAAACGAGCTCTAAGAGCCAAAGCTTCATATTTATAAGGAAGAATTAATGCTGCAAATGATACAATAGTTATTCATAATTACTACTTTATTTACAATACTCCCCTTTGAATAACTATTTAGACAATGGTCTCATTAAAAATATTGTTTGGTAAAAATTCTATGGGACAAAAATACTAAACAAATGGAAAAAAAATATAAATAATTTGGAGCGATAAAATTTTGGCTCAATAAAATCTTGTCAAAAAAATTCAATGGGACAAAACTTGAGCGAAAGAAAAAGAATACAACTATTTCTCCTGATGTCAATAAATGAAAATTTTTGTATCAAGTCATCGATGTCTTGTGTATCAATATCTTCAATATCGTAATTTCTGATAAAGTGTGTCTTATGTTGTCTTGTACAACTTTCAAACAATATCGTTTTCATATATGGTATTTATCAATTTCTTTTTCATTTTTTTTTTGTATCTTTAGTCATCATGATGATTTGCTGAAAAATAGATTGTGTTGTTGATCATTTCAAGAGTCTTACACAATTTGTGTATAAGAACATTATTTTGAGGCATCTTGTAGGTTATGGATATCATTACATAAAGAATATACCTCGTTAATTTATTTGGAAAGATCATGTGAGAAAAATTCTAATGAAGAAAAAATGAGTACATTATTCTTTTGAGTAGGTCACAAAAGTTGATTCATTGAAAATCTTGTCAGAAAAATTTAATGGAATAAAACCATGATTAAGGAAAAAGAGTACATTGCATATTTACTCCCCCCATGATAATATTACTTGAATTGTATAATTTAAGCATAAAATCCTTCAACGATAATATCAAAAACATATAAGATAATAACTGTATAATCACATTTATTATATGCATATCAAATTTTATGAATTGTTAGGCTAGCAGGATAGAGATTTGTAATTTTATTTACCACATGATAATTTATGTATTTGTGCAAGTATTGGCGAAATTCATTATGCTAATTGTCGTGCATTACATATTATGACTTTATTTTTTCTATTTTTATTTTGCATAGGTATATATACATGTAGGTGTTTGATCTGTAGATCCAGAAATTTCAAATTTTTTTAGTAAATCCAATTTTCTTAGGATTGCGTCCATTTATTTAGTCAATAATTTCTTCTATCGATATGATTTGACGAACTTATTTTGATATCATCATCTTTTATAATATGAAGCAGTACACCATGTACAAAAGCGTCGTCAACAATTTTTTCCTTTCGATTCTATTTCTTTTTCATAATAACAACTTAGTGAGAGATCTCTATTATCATTATTTATAATACTTGAACATCTCTTGGGTTTTACAATTAATTATGTTTATATGTTTTCCAAGCATATATATACACCCTAAATGTGACCATTTTTCCAATATGTTCCATTTTCTTTTGGAGATTTTTTCTTGGAATCGAACATATTCATGCTTCAGGTTTGTCATATATATATATATATATATAATGTTAACAAATTATCCTTCTAGAATGTCAATTCGAGTTGAAGCATTTAAAATTGGTGTGTGAGATACTTTTAATCTTTTTGATTAGTGAATACATCTAAATGAATTATATTTTGAACGTCTGATTTGAATTATCCTTGCGATGATCTAGAAAATATAATGACGCATTATTTATATTATTTTTAGCTTCTTAATTTCTCACCTCTAATACGAAGAAAATTGTTCTGTCAAATTGACAATCAGCAAACAACATTACAATATATCACCCATTAGGATTTGAGATATTGTATAAGGGTTGAAGTTACATGTTATTCTCGGCATTCATAAATCTCCATCTCTATGCATTGTGTTGGATCAGTGGTACATATATTTCACTATCAAAATAATTAGATGAAAAAATCAGACTATGATCATAAGCCAAATATAGTGGGGTCGACGTTGATGTTTACATGACGCTAATAGCATTCCCGAGATAGAATCATGAAAAACTTTGTTTTCAATAGTAATGATTTAGATATTAATTAAAAGCATTTAAAAAAATAATAATATTAAACGATTTATAACCATCACAGCCAGCACTTGTTAAAATGTTGAGATTTAAGATCACCAGCATTAACAAAATGCATCGTTTTGATTGTATAATTTGAAAATTATAATCATAATTTGAAATTAAGAGTTGTTTCTCAAACTCTAAGTTGCAAAAATCATGCAATCATTTAGTAGATGTATCATATCTATACAAATATATCTAGATGTTTAACATGGAGGGTGATGGAGCCCATATATCACCCTAATTTATTTTCAAATATATAAACAATTCATTACCTATTTTAGCCGGTGATAACTAATGACCAATTTTCAATAAGGAGAACAAACATCATAAATGAATTCTTTGAAATGAAGAATCTGTTGGTCTTCGTTGAATGTCCATTTGAATTCTCATTTTGCATCATTATTAATCCAATAATGATCTAACTGGACATATAAACAATAAAATATAAGAGTTATTGAATTTTTGGCTCAATACATTTTTTATTTCAATTGTACTAATATTAGTATATTGTAACAATTAAGAAACAATGCTGGAAACTTCGTATGTTCTCTTTCATTTAGTGGAGAATAAATTGCTAAAAATAGTAAGTTTGTCCCTTCATATTATACAATATGATTCTTATGAAGATTTCATAAAATTCTTATAAAATGTCAAATTAAATATTCGTCTAATATTCTTAAGAAATAACAAAATAATATTCTTTTTGAATATTTATGTAGTTGGGTTGTATTTCTCTAAGAACTTTAACACAATTTTCTTCATATTAAGTTGTGCTTCTTCAGGAGCACTGTGTTAATATTCTTCTGGAATATTGAAATTGCAATATCATGCAATTCGAGAGGAAATAATATTCTTTTTGAATAGTATAATGTTGTGCTTTTTTGGAAGCAACAACAAATTAAACATATCAATTAAATATGTACAAATAATATATTTTATGTTCTAATCAATTATAACATGCATATCGAATACAAAAATTGAATATACACAATGTAATGATTATAATCTATATATAACAATTAATGAAAGAAAATGTGACAGTTTATCAATTGGGATTGATAGGTAGATGCATGCACTAGAATAATAATTATTTACTGTAATTATGCAATTGAGACAATATGCAATTCTTATGCTAAACCACCCATTTAAAATAATTTGATTGTCAACATATAGATTTCTCACAAATGGACCTTGGATTTGAAGAACAATGAGTTATGGACTTTCTGTCCAAATCTCACGATGATCGAACCACAAAACGCTGATATATCAATATTTTGAATACAAATGTACCGTTGTCCAGATTATTTGAATTTCTACACTTATGATTCCTAAATAATAATACAACTCTTCATAATATATGGAATCACGTTTTCTCACGAGTATCGATCCAATATTCTTTTAGAATATTGATTCATACTTTTATTTAGGAAGCAACAACAAATTATTATTTAGATGTTTGAGATGTATAAGGTTTATATTTCTTTAGGAGTATTAACGCAATATTTTTATAGAATATTGTTTAAATAGAGTCATGTTTCATCGAGAATATTGACATAGAATTCATCTAAAATATAATATGTACAAATATTATACTTTATTACGTTCAAATATTATTATTATATGAATTTGTGCTTTTTCATGAGCAACAAAATAATCCAAATAAAACATTCCTTTTAAAACAACGTTACAATATCCTTCTGAAATATTGATTTAGATTTTTTCATGAAGAATAATAAAAAAATATTATTTTTTTGGAATATTGTATTGAAATATTTAAGAGAAAACATTACATTCAAGTAAATATTTATCTATCATATATTGGTATAGTCAAAAAGATATGATCAAATTGAATAACTATACCACTTTGTTACGCAATTCAAAGTTACGAAAATAGTAATATTTTCTTTGAGCTAGAAAAGAAGAGTTTCTTTGTAAACTTGATTGGCTAGAATTTCTTAACTTTCTTTAATTGAAGAAAAAAATTATTTTTTCATGCCTCAACCGACTAAAGATTTGTGAGAAAAAATATGAATAAATTTTGCTAACACTATTGGCTAGAACTTCGTGCGGATAACATATCATAAAATATAAGGAAAAAGAAAAGAAAGTAGAAAAGTCAATATACTTATTTATATTTTATTAAAAACTAAAATCTCATATTTATAGGGATGAATTAGGCTTGCAATGGATACAATAGTCATTCATAAATACTATTTTATTTACAATACCTATTAATTTTTGAATAATAAATTAATTAAGGTGGTGCGAGGTTTACTTACTATGGAAAAATCAAGCAAATCGTGGAAAAATAAAGGACAAAAAAGTAATAATAATAAGAAAAATGTTACTTGTACACCCAATTTTACCTCCTAATTTACAGAATGCAAAGGTGACAAGGTTCCATAAGCTGTTGGACAAAAAAAAAAAAAGTTCAAGCAGCTTATGAAATCTTGTCACCTCCGCATTCTGTAAACCAGGTGGTAAAATGTCACATCCGCATTTTGTAAACCAGGAGGTAAAATTGGGTGTACAAGTAGAATTTTTTTAATAATAAATTCCTACCCCTTGCTTGTATTCATATTGGGCAGGCTTTATTTTTTCTACTTTGAAAATATATTTAATTATTTATCTGAACAAAAATGAAATTTTCTAGGTATTCGATGTCCTTTTCCCCCCTTCTTGTACTCCTACAAATTTAAAAAATGGCAGAATCCGAGCTCAAATTTCTAATGTATTCATTTTTGAAAGTTAGACCGTTAATTTTATTTATTTCATTTGTCTGTATTGCATCAATTTAGAAAAACATTTATGCACAGTTCTTCCCCCCCCCCACACCTTTTTAATCTCTACCAAACGGGCTCTGAATAGAATCATTTCAATATCTAAGAAATTAATGAAAATTTTGGGAAGTAGAAGTCATCTCATTTTCAGCTTCTTTTGTGGCACTATTTTATTTATGGACTAGTTAGCCGAATTTAGAAAATGGATTCGACTAAAAAATATAAAGTTGGGGTGATTTCGAAGTAATAAAACATTAATAAAAAAAATTAGTCAAGTCATGCATACTCTAGCTACATATAAAGAAATAACTTGTTATGCTAGTTTCCACTATTAGAATATAGGTGCGTTTGAACCATATTATTTTGGAAGAATGTATTCTGGAATAATAGATTGATGAAGAATATTTGGTTAAAAAAAAAAAGTTATTGATGTGATGAAAAATATTATTTTATTGAAGAATGTGTGGATGATAATGAAAATGAAAATGCGTACCAAACAGATGCTATGTATATAATATTTCATCTATTTGTCGTGAAGCTTTTGAGATTTTTTTTCCCCATACATTTAGAGAAGATCAATTATAAAATTGAATTTCACTCATCTACTCACTGAAAAGAGAGAGGAAGAAGATAATAAGTCGTTTTCTTATATAGAAATCAAGAATATGAAATTTATCTTAACTTTGAAGGAAAAGAAAAAAAAAACAAAAATTAAAATATTTTGTCAACTCGTACTAATGAAATTATGAAACCAAAGCACATTTCTCTATTTTCAACGTGGGTCCCTCACTATGACGTGCAAAATAAAATATGATAAGAAGTAGCTACATTTTCTTTCACAATCGTTGATTTTGCCCCGTTTGAACCACCTTTTCATCCCTAAAAATAAAAAATTTGACTGTCATCCATTATATCAAATTATCAATTTTGAATTTCTCTCTTTTGTGGAACTCAATAATGGCTATATTTTTCATTCTCATTCTAGAAAAATGTGGCTCAAACGGGGCCTCAATTTAATAGACACGGCAATGAGCGATTAGTGTGTGGTACAGCCTTTTATGTTGTTGCAAACCAGAGAAATCGCTTAAAAACTTTTACCAACTTTATGCATACGTGAACCAATTTATCAAATAGGAAAGAATAATACTATTCATCTAAATGATCATCGATATATATATGTCATTTAGAGATGGACATTGTTCCATTTGTCATCATCTAAGCTCTAAATGAATATTACTTTTCCTTAGGAAAAGTGAAAAATGTCCTTATAAACCTAGAATTGTCTCAGCTTATAATAGATATGGGACTTTGTTAATATTTTTTCAACAATCTCCCTTGCGCAAAGTATCGTATGATATAAACCCTCTTCATGCAATAATTTATGCATCCATCTTTTTCAAATTAGGAAGAATCATACAATGTGTCAAGGACAACTTTTTCTCAAATCAAGAAGAAATACAGTCTATCAAAGTTAATTTTTTCACAGAAATTACCATCTCATATGAATAACTATAAATTTCGATCATTACAATTAAGCAGATTGACCTTCGAACAAAATATTACTTGATCTTGGCCCCTTTAATTAATAATATGTTCATACATCTTCAAATTAGAAAAGGATAATTCTTGGTGTACAAAATGGGGTACAAAATGGTGTCCAAAATGGCCAAATGGCGGCCCCCTATTGGAGGGGCGGCGGTGGGGCCAGCCGCCCCTCCAATAGACGGCCGCCACTGGCCATTTTGGACACCATTTTGTACATGTAGCATGACCCATTAGAAAAACATCACACATTCCATCAAGGTTCGTGTCTTCGCTGTACAAGTAATTCCACCTTGAAGGTCAATCATCGATTTTTGGGCCATCTGATTACCTATGACTCGTACTTTCATTGAAATCTGCGTTGCAAAGTCTAGGGCATGACAACTATGACATTCGGATGTAGGACTCACACCTTAGATTATTATTATTATTATTTTAACAAGCTGATTTCTCTATATTAATACAATTCATTGCATAGTAATATAGCCCTGTTTGTCCCACATTATCTTTTTCATTATCATTTTTCTACTCATTTTCAACCACACATTCTTCAATAAAATAATATTTTCCATCACATCAATAACTTTTCCTTCTTTTTCAACCACATATAACATATTTCTCATCACATCACATTAAAAGAATGCATTTTCTCATTTTAATGTGCACCAAACACACTTATAGTAATTAAAAAAAGTTATTAATTTGTAGATCATCCACTTAAAAAAATTATTTAATGTATATTTGACAATGTTTTTCATAGTTAGAAAATCTTCAATTAAAAATTAAATGAACGAATTTTTGAAGAGAAAATCAAGAAATTGAAGTCTAGAGAAACAAGTAGTCGAACAAGAACTTGCCACTACCATTGATTAACTTCCACCGCATCACTCAATGTCTATTAATGCCCTATTAAATTTAGACGGGCAACAAATTGCTCGAGTGAGAAGATCTGATCAAAATTTCATAGCAATTGCATCGTCCAACATCGAAGAAGAAAAAATTATGACTATAGAACAATGTCAAGGTTATTAATTATTGAGGTATAAAAATGTGTAAATAATTTGACTTCCAAACATGCTTATCTTTTTGGAAAAGAGTACTTTATTAATAGGTTAACTCAAGTTACAATAAATAAGTCTTTAAACAGCTTAGTAGAACATGTTCAAAATCAAAGGCTACTCATGAAATTTGCGGGCCCCGGGCAGAAATGTTTGGAGAGACTGTTATGGAATAATATACAAAAATGGAGCAAATAAAAATAGATGAAAATTTAATAGATATCAATAATACAAACAGTTTACTAATAACAGTATCGTCAACCGTCATCGATATATCTCCATCAGTGTTCACTCACAATTATGTCATTATTGATATTGTCGACAATCGTCGGCGTAAAGTCATCAATATCATCAACAAAATTTATTATTATTATTATTATTTTGTAAATTACTGGTCAATAAAATAAAATATCTTTTCATTTTTCTTTATGATATCAACGAAGATTAAGTTATTTTAGTATCGTTGAATTTTTCTCTTATTATTTAGTTTTTATATTTTTGTTACTTTATTTATTTGCATTTTTTATCGATAAACTAAGTTTTTGAACTAACTAAAATTTTTTAACATTACTAATTGAACCATTATAAGCTTAAATTATTTTTTAAAATTTAGTTAATTATCAAAAAAAAATTTGTTAGTATTTAATTATCAAATTTTTAAATTTTTACTACTTTATTTAATGCTTAATTACTGCCAACAAAAAATTCCATTAGTTATCTCAAATTATAAAGTATTCTTTTGTTACTTATAGAATTTTCTGTTGTAAATTGTAAGTTTATTAGTGAATGACAATTGCACTATGTAATCCTAGAAATTATTATCATTGTATCTCTAATCCTTCCTAATGAGGCTTAATTTAGTTCCCAATAAAATACACAAAAGTCTATTGACTCATATTCTTTTATCTTTTTTTTCCTCTTTTCATAACACGTTATCAATACTAAAGCTTAATTCTTCAAAATTTAGTGAATGTAATAAATTTTTTTTGAAACATAATCATTTATCAAATGTATCAAAATTAATTTGATAACATGTAAATTTTTCGTATATGCATATACCTATAACATATAACACATTTATCAATTCTTGTTCATCTCCTGTTTGATTCGGCTTTCTTTTCCATGGAAGATGGAAATTAAATTTTATTTCTACATTTTTTGTATGTTTGATTAACTAAATTTTTCTATGGAGTTAGTTTTCCATATTTTCTTGGTTTTTAATTAAAAGCTTTTCCCATGGGTTGGTGATAAAAACTTTTTTAGGCAACATTTTTTTTGGCAATAAAAACAAATTATATCCTCAATTGTAACAAATTCTATCCATTTATGGACAATTTTTATGGAAAACAAAATCAAATGAATATTAAAAGATCCAAAATCTCAATATTTTTTAAATGAAAAATTATACCAATCAAATACAATTAATTGACAATTTTCAGTAAAGTAAATTTATTTTCTTTCCAATCAATTTCATTCTTACAATGAAATGGACTATTAATGTAAATTTTTCATAAGGATTAAATTCTATGTTGCCGCCACAAATAAGCATTAAATTATCCATTTGTATCAATTATGTTTGTAATTAATCAATCATTACGTCTAGCATAGGGAAGTCAATCCACGGCACCCAAGAAATCAATTCACGGCTTAATAAAACTACGGGTACACCAAAAAGTCAATACATACAACACCCAAGGAGTCAAGCATAATTGATTATGAAGAATTTTTTTTTGTCTTTAGTGTATATTTTTAATCCGATTAAATATTTTGGATGTTTTTTTTTATTATTTAAATTGATAGCGTATCTCACGTTGCTCTCGAATAAGCACAGCTCTATAAATAATAACTCTTGAAGAGCTGATGTTCCTAAATAATAATTTATTATTGTTCTTGAAATAGTACCATATTATAGTTAATAATTTTAAAGAATATTACTTACTTCTGAAGAGAATGAATTGTAATTTTTAATATTTCAGATGAATATTGACATATTGTTCTTCAAAAAACAATAGTAAAATACAATGTGTTTCGAATTAGCACACGTTTCAAATAATATATAATTTTGAAGGAAGACCTATGACTCATATCATGTTGACATTGACTACTTTATTAATTGTTATGTGATTACACAATGTTTAATCATATTTTTTTGAAATTAATTGTATTTTCTTTTGCTTTATTGTGCAGCTAATTAAATGGCAAATATAACAAAATTTGAGTTTGTTACACTTGAGATATTTGACAAAAAATTATGTGGCATGTGTCATCAATACTGATATTCATATTGTCTTAAAGGATTTGAGAGAGACAATAAATGAACAAAATTAAGAATCCCTGTAGGATCATGCAAAAATATTTCTTTATTTGTCATCATCTTCATGATGAATTATAAATCGAATATCTCACCGTCAAAGATCCATATGTTCTTTGAAAGAAATTGACTCAAAGATTTGATCATCAGAGAATTACAGTCCTCCCCAAAGCCCGCTATGAGTGGATGCATCTTTTTTTGCAAGATTTCAAAACTGTTAGTGAGTACAATTTCGAACTATTCAAAATATGTTCAAAATTGACATTGTGTGGAGAAAAAATCATTAACTTATGTCATATTTATTATTGATATTTAATCATATTTTTTGAAACTAATTGTATTTTCTTTTGTTTTATTGTGTAGTTAATCAAATGGCAAACATTACAAAACTTGAGTTTGCTGCACTTGACATATCTGACAAAAACTATTTGTCATGGGTACTTGATACTGATATCTATCTTGTCTCAAAAGGTTTGGGACAAAAAATAAAAGAAGGAAACAAAGAATCCCTGTAGGATCGTGCAAAATTACTCATCTTCCTTCGTCATCATTTTTACGAGGATTGAAAATTGAATATCTCACTCAAAAAGAGTCATGGGTTCTTTGGAAAAAATTAACTGAAAGATTTGATCATCAGAAGGCTGTAGTTCTCCCCAAAGCCCGCTATGAGTGGATGCATCTTCGCTTGCAAAACTTTAAAATTGTTAGTGAGTACAATTCTGAACTGTTTAGAATATTTTCAAAACTAACTTTCATGTTTAGAGAAAAAGTCACTGATGAAGATATATTGGAGAAATGTTTTTCACATTTTCATGTTGTGTTCCTGCAGCAACAATATCGTGGGCGTGATTTCAAAAAATACTCTGAACTCATATCTCGTCTACTTGTAGTTGAACAAAATAATGGATTGTGTAAGTAAAATATATTTTACATTGTTATTTATTATTTATTTATTGACTTACTTAAATTAGAATGATTTTAAAATGTCAAAACATGTGCCAAAAACGTGTTCAACTGATTCAATCAAAACAAGGTAAGCCAGTCGGTCAAGATTGATTGAGTGTTGCAGGTTAACAGATTCTTGGTTGCAATTTTTTAGGGTTTTCAAACCCTAAACGAGGTGAAATATTTAAATATACTTATCATATTGAATATGTTTGATTGGTCAAATAATTAAAAGAAAGAAAGATTATTTTAATAAATCAAAACTTTTCTTAATTTAATTATTAACCGTATCAAACATATTGTAACTTATACAGAAATATATATTTATCTTATTGTACTGGTTTGATTTTTCAAATAGTTGAAAGAAGGAAATATTGTTTTAACAAATTAAAACTTTCCTTAATGTAATTATTAACCATATCAAATATATTTTATATGATCTTTACTGTGCAAAACTTCCATATTTTTGGTAAGACATGTTCATGCCTTGAAAGAATCTTTACATAAGTAGAGAAAATCATTACGAGACGTTTAGTGGCTTCGAGAAAAATCAGTCTATATCTGGCGAACCTGTAGCAGCAAGTTCTGAAATCTTATGATAATCTCCAATGAGTTCTGACCGACTGATGTTCCATTGAAATATCTCAAAACAAATACCATGTTCTTCAACTGTAATTGAAGAGAACACACTTGTGCATGAATGATATAATCCTACTCAAAGATCAGGCTACGACATGAGTTAAGATTGGTGAATCTTAATCCAGGTGGTGATTGCGGCCGTATAAAATAATGAAGTGGCAATAAAGTCAAGACTGGGAGGTTTGATTCCACTTTTCCAACAACTCAAAAGAAGAAAGAAAACAGCAGAGTTGTTTTTTATTTACTTTTGATTGTTTTAATTAATTTTGCGAAATTACTAAATCAAAACTATAGTATTTTTATCCTTTGATAGTGAGTTATTTTACCCATGGCATGGGGGCTCGTAGATGTTTTTCTTAGGGGTTTAACACGTTATATCTTGTATTCTTCTTTATTTAATTTCACAATAGCTTTTATTTTGTAGAACACAAATTTGTTACATTGTCCCAGTCAGAATTGTGCTTAAAACTGTCCGTGTGAAGTTCTGACTGATTGGCGTATTCTAGCTAAAGCGAATAATTGAGACAAATGGTTAATTGACTTAGTTTTAGTATTTATAAACCGCTGATGAAATTCATGGTTATGTCCAATTGATTCTATACCATTTCCTGAAGCAAAAGTACTACATTGCCTGAAGCAAATGTAAATGCAACATTAAGATAAGGACGCTCAAAAACCATGGACAAAATAATCAATATATCTATTAGTAACAAGACAATAATTCTAAAAGGCACGAAACAATAAAAATAGCATATAAAAAAAAGAGCACGAAGAAAGTTACTTTAGATGTTGAATGAAAGGGCATTGGGCACGTACCTGTTGTACGACAAAATATTTTGTAGATTTCTACCAAAAATTAATCAAGAAAAAGGTAAAATAGAGTCAAATTGTTCTGATTATGCTGGTCAATTGATGTGACTCATTTGGATATCTCTGATTTTTTTTGCTGATCCAAATGACAATAATGACCATTTGATTAGAGTTAGTGTGATGGAAGATATA
>CAIGRR010212245.1:0-19331 GCA_903798365.1 Fraxinus sp. 1973-6204 | reverse complement strand
TTCGGATGATTTCCAGAACCTCAATCTCGATTCTTCTGTTGAAAGGTAATTTTTTTTTTTTTTTTTCTTTCAATTTGTTTGTATCCCATTAACAAATGAACCACCACTTGGACTAAAAAGATAATACTAGAAGCCAAATTCAGTGTATTTCTCTTTACTGTATTCCAACCAACTAGATGCTCATCATATCATGAAATACAAAATCACCTATATTTTTTTATCCATTCTTGTGGGTGGAAATTCATGGTTGTGAGGTTGACAATGACCCCTTTACACAAATGCTCTTCGAATCACATCTCAAACATTAGCATCATAAATCTATATTGGAACTCTCAATCCAAAATCTGAAGGAAGCTGTGCAACATCAAGTTCAGGTCTTTCATTCCTAATATCCCCGACAATAGTTTCAATTGGAACATTTTCAAGATTGCTTTCATTCCCAACATCCATTTCCTTGCCAAGTCCATCATCCCTTCATCTCCAACATCATTTTCATCCTTTTATCACTAACATTATTTTTATTAATATTTTGCTCATCACAATAAAATGTAGATTTGTATTTAAATAATTTGTCCATAATTGATACAAACAATCAATTCAAATAATCGGTAAGAAAACCATACAACCAATATTATTTAATACTAATAATCAATTTAANATTAATATTTTGCTCATCACAATAAAATGTAGATTTGTATTTAAATAATTTGTCCATAATTGATACAAACAATCAATTCAAATAATCGGTAAGAAAACCATACAACCAATATTATTTAATACTAATAATCAATTTAAATAAATATAATTCAACAAATGTAATCCAAATTGGATAGAATCATTCTAGACCCCTTCTAAATTTGTTTGTTCATTTTTAGCCACAAAATACAATTACTAAATCAGATGGAAAGAGGTAATTTAAAGCTTAGGGTACCACTAAATACGAAAACTAAATCAGATGGCAAGTGACAAAAAACTTCTAAGTTGCTTCAAATGTCTAATGCTAACTTAGGTCTAGAAGACTTTTTTCCACTAAGATTCAATAAACTCAAATTCCTCAAAAGCATCAGTTCATTAGGCAACACTCCAATTATCTGTTTGCCTCTTAAATTAAGACTCTCAAGTAATGTCAAATTACCAAAACTCAAAGGAATGGAACTTGAAAAATTATTGCCTCACCTCAATCGACCTTTCCGTCTCAGCTATTGTTTTCCATCTGTCACACTTTGGCACTCTAATGTATCAAAGACATATGCCTGATGGTAATCACAAATCTTAGATGGGGACAAGTATCTCGCATCTCCCTGATACCGGTTTGAGCCTCCATCGTGTGATACCCTTGGGATAATAGTATTTTCCTTAGTCAAACGATAATAGTCTCTTGGCCTGGAAGGCCTTAGAGCCCTCTAAGTTGTCATTGGAGCTTTACTTTATCTGCAGTCTGACCATACATTTGTTGCGCATCCTGCGGGACCTTTTCATGCTTCCATCCTCCCAATCTATTAAAACACTGAGGGACCCGAAAGGTCACTACTTTTAGACACGATGTGGTACTTGGCCTCCCCTAAGGCAGGTAAACTGCCAGTAAAAATAGTGTGGCACGTTTTAGCTTTGCTATGTGTCCTCGCCTTTGCTCCTTCCTTTATTCTGTCTGTGAGGCGAAATCACGTGTCCATGTTGCATCAAGGACTGCATCATGGCATCGTTCTTTTCGACAACATGTTACACGTTGGTAGCCATGTCATGAGCTACTGTTTGAGTTAGCCATTCTTCTTGATGACCTCCAATTTTTTCTCCTCTGTGTATTTCTCTCTGCAGAGATAGCAGGAATGTTGTGCCTGCTTTCCTTCTATTTCACATAACTTTTTAATCCGTTTCCACTCATATTTCTTGGCTTTTTATGTTCCTCACATGTTTTCTTCTTGTGGTTTTGATAGGAAGTTCCCATAGATGGCACCAAACTATTGACCTCCAAAATGGAAATTATTCTTTAAAGTCAATGGTAATTTTTCTCTCCAAATTTTGACATTTTTCACTCTTTTGGGGGGTTTTGGGTTAGTTTTACAAGCCAACTCTTGTTGTAAAGAGAAGAGAGTATAATTTCGGCGTTTGGTTGGCTGTGTTTCCCAATCGGAGATAGTTGCAATTTTCAAGAGGTCTAACATGGGATGTGTTTTAATTCGAGAAGGTTTTTCTAGAGTGGAAGTTTGGATATCAGATTTTTAACCCCTTTTTTCTTTGTACAAGCCTTATTTATAGGCATTTGTAGGGGCATTCTAGTCCTTTTTGTGAGTTAGCACTTTCATTATTAAAAATTGTAAGTCAAAATCTTATTTTCAGTGTTCTGTTGACGTTTTTGCTTTTGGACACTTGTCCAATAATCTATGGCATGCATGCATCGGTTTATTGCATTGAAATCCATGTTAATTCTATATTCAAAACCAAACCAAGGGCATTTGTCCATTGATATCCGAGGCCTTCAAACATGTTTCAAGCCATGTAAAGGTCCAATTCGTTGCTTAGCATGCAATGGGGCCCTTTTTTATCAGACACGAAATCCAGGTGGATAATAATTATTTTAAAACATAACAGGTTGTACCCAATTTTTCTCCTAAATTTTTATTTATTAATTATCTTGTATTTTTGTAATCGATCATGTTAGACTAAAAGTTTTAGTTGCTAGGATTATGATGAAACCTTGCTAACTCTTTAATTTATTAATTGTTGATTTTAGTTTTAATTATTGTATTGGTAGATTGTTTGTTTATATTATAGATTGACATCCTATTATCTATCTAATTTTAGGATTGTTTTGAGATTCGTGTTAAGACCGAAGGGTAATGCAATCTTGATCGATATTGTAACATAAACATTCTTTTTAATTCATATCCCAGTAGGTTCACAGATAAAATTTGATTTATTTTTAATATCAAGGGAGAAAATTAACGCATTAAGAATTGGCTGCCTTTTTTAATAAATAGAAAATAAACGGGTATTTAAGGATTAATTGCCTTTCATGACTTGTTAAATTCCAATATTTAATTAACTGCCTTTTTTTAATTATTTATTGAAGTTAACAGTTAGATTAATTAAACCTGTGCCTTAATTTAGGTTAAATTTTAATTAAAGTGATTGACAGGTGTTTCAGTATTACTTGTCAACAATACCATGAATTTGAGGGATTATATTGCGACAAGTGAGAGATACTTGGATATATATTCTGCATTGGACTTGGTATACGTACCAGTTCTAATTCCAGGGTTGTCATATGCACATTATAGCTTTAGTAGCACAAGTAAATTAACGAGAAATGTGACTCGTAATAGATTCAAACAAGTTCATTCATGCCAGCGGCCTTTAAACATTATGAAATCTCCCCCACAAACAAAAAAAATCGATCAAAGTTGAGCAATTAAATAAACTTAAAAATAATCCTAATCTTTTTTCCCGGAGGATTATCGTCCCAGAACTTACAAAGTATTTCCATCTATCCGAAGAAAATAGAAATAAAAATAGAACAAAGCTTTCTAACACTCGGTTAAAACAAAGCATAACAAAAGGATGAAAACAACATCTTATCTAACAAAATCAGAAGAAAGAAAACTTTATTCCATTAGTTGAAGCAAACAAATTGTATTCTTCAATAGAATCTTTCGTATTGCAGGCATCTTGACCATCAGGTCGGTTCACTGATAAATTTGGAGAAATTTCCCCTGCAATTCCTTCTTCCAAAGAGTCACCATCCAACTTAGATCCTGCTGAAAGAGCTACAGGGCCACCAAAGTGGAAAAGAGAGAAGCTTGTATTTCCCATTTCTGATGTTTCAGACATTGCATTTTGTCCAGCTTCGACGACACTTGGTGCTTCCATAGTATACTGCTTATTAGTTGGAGCAACCTTCTGTACATTAGAACCATGTTCAGCTTCTTTTAGTACACCTAGATTTGGAACCTTGGCACACTCTGTGCCAAGGCCATTAACAAGAGCAGCTGGCTGGAAAAAAGGCAACTGAGCAGAATTAAGTAACGGTGGAGCGAGATGTTGTAATGCTCCATACTGCATAAGCCGTGTATTTCCATTCAGACCGTATCCAAAAGGGCTAGCAAATAAATAGTGGTGCCCGTGATGGGGGAAGGGCATCAATCCATTCGCAGGACCAGCTGGCCAGGAAACTGGAGTCTGATGACAACAAGGCATTGCTGGTGCCGGGAACATTGGATAGTCTATGCTTTGGTTGTGCAATTGCGGAAACAAAGTTGGAGGCTGAGCAACCATACTGACATTTAATCTCCCATTATCACAAATTGAAGTTACTTTCAAAGGCAAATTCCCAAAAGAATTGGTTCCATCACAGTAAGGTGTCTGGCTAATGGTGTCATCACCCCTCTCCGTGTTTTCCCTTGTCTCCATCCCGGCTCCATGATACTCAGTGTAAATGTTTTTAAGGCAATGTGAACTTTCTCTTCCTTCTGAATGTTGGCTGCCCTCATCTGAATCTGACATCGATGTTGAATCCAAGTTTTGATGGTTTGAAGAGGATGTGTTGCTGTCTTCCTCACTGAGGCAGAAGGAGCAATTGTCAGAGTTAGAAGAGCTACCAATTGATGATTCTAGCATTCCATGTAAAGATTTTGTCGAAGGACATAACTTGCCATCCTCTTCTGATACATCCTTCGAGAATTGCTGGGACTTTGCCACTGACTGAAATTCATTTTGTTCAATTCTGACACTTTCAGTCCTAGACTTAATTGATTCTTGCAAACCATAATCCTCGCAATTGATTGGTACTGAAATATTCGTCACTTCGTCAGATCGAGTCGTAACAGGAAATTCAGGAAGGTGATTGGATACAGTACCTTCAAATTTGAGAGTAGAAATTGTAGTAACATCAGGATCCGAATTGCTTCGGATGTGTTTCTTCTGTGAATCCAGTGGTTCCCAAACTTGCTTAATGTTAGGTGAAGAAGCGTTACCAGCTATAATTTTGTTTTTAGGACGTCCACTCATCTCAAGTGAACACTCAACTAGGTTACAATTAAGTCCCCGATAACATGGTTTTGACATACCAGAGACCTCCAACTTATTCACATATCTAGGGTCCCTGACTCCTCTTGTAATATGTGATTCAGGCCTTGCTCTGTAATCATCATGATGGTTACAACTGCGAGCATGTGAATCAAATCTGTCACCTCCTACCCTATTCTTGGTACCCTGAAACTTTTCACTAAATTTTGGGCCAAAATTTCTACTGTTCTTCACAGCATTACTTCTAACATGAAAGCCATCGTCATTATATCTTGATTCATATTTGCTAACAGTATCCCCAAACTCTGTAACAGTACTTTTTCTTCCACCTGACCATTTTAAGTTCAAATCCTGTTTGACGTCTTTTTTAAACTTGAGCTTCCTGCTAGAATATTTGATGTGATCATGGGGGAAAGAGCCGTTTGAATCTCTAATATTACCAAGTTCCCCATCAGGACTGTCATCCAAATGGTTTTCTGTATTTGAATATATATAATCCTTCAAAAACTGGTCATCTTGAATATCTGGAGACACAGAACTGGATGAAATAGCTTCACCCGTTTCATTGAAAAAATCTTCGTTACTGACCACGTTTGAGTTTTCAGCAACAGTGGGCATAGGGTTCTCCTTTGAAACATCAGGAACCACAGGATCTTGATTTGATTCAGCACATTTCATCTCCTTGTTTTCCTTCTCTTTTAATCTTTCCTTTCTTCGCAGCTTTTTCCCCTTTTCTTTTGTTCTTCGGCGCACCTTTCGTTCTTCTTTTTCACGCTTTTCCTTTTCTTCTTCTTCAAGAAGTTTAATCTGTAAAATCAAAGTTGAATGGGAAATCGAGATAAAACCATGAAACTCGAGACAATATTTTAAGGCAGCAAAATGCTCAAGGAAAGATTTAAACAATTACAGGTTCAGTACCTGCTTTTCTAAGGTAATGATTTCCTTGCATGCAACATGCAGGCGTTCTTCCAGCAACTTCAAAGCAAGGCACACAAAAATGCTGTGTGCATTTTGCCGTGCAGTTCCTTCTCTAAAGGCCTTTTCAACCTGCAGAATATATCCAGCACCTAAGAAAACTTCCAAATGCCAAGAAATACACATGGAGATTAAAAGGTAAGACCATGGTACATTAAGAACATACAGTACGCAAAAACATAACCCCGAGTCCTTCGACTTATTCTTTCCACAATAATGATCAAATTTCATGGTACAGAAATGGTGAATTATTTATGCAGTTATGCTTGTTCAACTTGTAATACAGTCTTTCAAATTCCACTGAGTAAGGAGTTCATAGCATTAGAAGTTTTGATGTGAGAATTTCTACAGATAACGAAAATATATCCATCCTAATGAAGACTTGATTGAACAAG
The DNA here is from genome assembly GCA_903798365.1 of Fraxinus sp. 1973-6204. NCBI lineage: Eukaryota > Viridiplantae > Streptophyta > Magnoliopsida > Lamiales > Oleaceae > Fraxinus > Fraxinus sp. 1973-6204. Next base: position 12,939 of record CAIGRR010212245.1, on the reverse strand, counting down.
GTTGACATGCCTTAGAAGCTACGGTCATGTATATAGAGTAAGACATCTTAAAACATCAAAATCAATTACCCACAAATATGAAGTAACTATAATTCAAGTTAGGGTTTGGATTACAAATATGGAAAACATGGAACCCTAGGATGCTCTCCATCACTAACATCAAAATCAAATACCGACAAAGATTTAAGTAACTGTAATTCAAGTTACACTTTGAATTACAAATATAGAAAACATTGGAACCCTAGGACTCTTCGCCTGTTCCTTGAATATTACAGTTGCAGCATCAAGAAGGAAGTCTCTAGCAAGTTCAGGACTCTTCGCATGTTTCTGAGGACGGGAGCACTCATCATCGAAGTCATTTCCATCCTTGTCCATGGAATCATCATCCTGAAACCACATGGAAATAAAAACATAACAAGGAATATATTGAGAAGAAATACAGGAATGAGGGGGAAGGATATAGGAAGGAATTCCCCACTTCTAGAAATGATAATTAAAACCCACAAGTTGATACCTCTTCTTCTTCGGCCTCCTCCGCATGCTCAAAGAACTTTTTGATGCTTTCCCCACTCGTAATTTTAACAAAACCATCACCAACGACAAGTCTGCAATGAACGCATTGTTGACCTCTCAAAGCATGAGCTTTCACACAAAGTTCAGAGCAGCGTCCATCCATTTTCCAGGCCCGTAGAGTTACATAACATGCATGCAAACCACTAAGATCTAGACCACTTGCTTGAACTCTTCCGTTCAATCCAACATTTTCGAACTCCAAGATATCAGATTTTCCTTCTCCACTTCCAATTGCCCATTCAAAGTGATGATATAATCCAAATGCATCTAAAAATGTTTGATGCCAGTCAGCTTTAACCGTGTCATGAAAAACCTCGCATTGGAAGGCTGTGTCTGCTACACAAAACCAACTTGTGCAACGAGGTTCCCTTCGCATGCGTTTTAGCTCCTTCAGCTCCTTGAACTCTCGTACGACATTTCTTCGGCAATCTTTACAAAAGCTCTTGCTGTCAAACCTGGGACAAGAAATGAATACTTCAGACTGGGATACAATTAATTACATGTGCATGTCAAATTAAAAAGTCAGTAAAAGCAACTTTCTGCTAGGGAAGTAACTGTCCTTCTTGTGTTATTTTTCTTTATTTTTCGGAAAGGAAAGGGTTTTTTTTTGTGGTGTTTTCTCTCTAAAATAAAAAATTCTCAAAATATTTTATCTTCTAATGGTATTTTTGCATCTTAATTTTCTCTATCTAACATCAAATTGCATAATATCTGTAATGCTAGTTAATTACTCGTTCATTCTAATTGATTGCATTGCTAATTTAAGATTTTAACATACCACATGCTCTACTTAGGAAAACAAGAGTAACAATTATAGTAATAATTATATAAATATGGCCACATTTTTCAATCGAACCGCCACCTTGTTAGCAATCCCACTTTCCCTCTAATAGTAAGAAAGATGAAAATTAGTGCATGTTGAATGTCTGTCCAAAAAAGCCAAAAGGCACATTTGAGAAAATAATGTCCTCTAATAGTATGTTAACAAGTTATTTTACTATTCCCATCCAGATGATTAGCAAAGCCAAAAGGCACATTTGAGAAAATAATGTACATCTTTCTGAAATAACTAGAACTTTGGGTAATAATTAAACCACTCAAAAGACAGCTCCAAGCTAACCTAATATACGGCTTTGTTAATTTAGATCAGAATGTTTGAAAAAAAAAATCAGTGCTGATTCAAAGACCAACATCAGCCAAGCCATAAGAGGTGCAAATGGAGTAAAGAAAGTGAATTGCCATTTACAAGGCCTACATCAAGATAAACTTAATTGGTTGCTCTCTGAGACTGGCAACACTGCGGATGCTTAGCATGGTGAAGCAGACTTTAGTAGCAACTAGCGAATATCAAGACCCTTTTTTATATTTATTGGGAGCAGTCTCAGTAATCTACAGGTTAATACTGATTCATACTGCTATAGATCAAAGTGCTTAGCTAATGGAAGCATTGAAAACCCAAATTTTACCCACACAAGTACATGATCTGCTTTCACTAAACAAGAAACAAGGGCTGCAAGATTCATATATCATTCTTCGCATTAGGTTTAATAGTCCTGTTTTTGTGAGCCAACTCAATTGTCACACCAATAAAGTCATCAAGACGGGATAAAGTCACTAAACTAAATGAGTGTTTACGCTAGTCTTAAGCAAGGCTAGGCCAAGTACTTCCTAAACGTCTTCATCGAAATTTTCAGATCTTTGTACTTGTACACATTGTCACAAGCATATGTAGATAACATACTTTGCTCCTAATGCTGCTTAGCATTTCCAGATGTCACCATTATAGCTGCTTAGACCAGTCATTTAATGCCAAACTCTACATTCATGACCCTTCACCAAAACTCATTACTCCATAAAAATCATTCAAGTTTGAGACAATAAAATGAGTCAATGACTTTTTCTATATCACCAGAATCGAATTGAAATTACCTTTTCCATTTTTAATAGCTTAACAACCCCCCCCCCCCCAACAACAACCAAAACCAAATTTACACCAGCCAGGATTTCGCCCTCTATCAACAATCATTAGACTTCTCCTAATAACAACCATTTCACATATTTGCACTTGTTTTGGAACAACAATCTAGCTTAACAAGCAAACGAGTAAAAAAGAGGACAAACCTATACATGAGCCTTTCAATAAAATCTTCTTCCTTCATCCTTAGAAGTGACATCTGAGTCTCTTCCGCAAGTGCCGACCAAAAATCAACCAATGTTTCCACAGACAATCTGGAAGTGTGAAGAGCACATGTTTCCCTTGTTCCGTGCCCTCTTCCATATCCTGCCATTCCTTGGCTTATCCATCCTCGACCACCCCCTCCACACGCATCAGGATAAAGCAACTCACGTTCCCTTTCCCGTGCACGTGCACTGTCAAAGACCTGATTCAAATAAAAAGGTTAGCTAAGTATCCCTGATAAAAGAAAAACAAAATCCAAAGGGCATATATTCTCGATAACGTTGGAATATGATTTACATTTTGGAGCCCCATCAGAGACTTTGAATAAAGATAGCAATCCAAAAGGGTAAGTGTCCCATCCCGAGCTGCAGTTAATCCTCCCCACGGGTGTATGGATGGATCTTGAGCATCATCTGGGCGCCCATTTTTCATACATAAATCACTGTCACTTTTGTTGGCTCTTATACTACAATTTCCACCTGCAACATCCTGCTGTAAGGTCTTCCCATACATGACAATCTGCAAAAAACCTTCAAGCAACAACCCATTGCATCTAGAACAGTACATGTTCTTACGAGCTTGCTCAAAGAGTGTTTGCTTGTCAATCCTCAAGAGCTCCTGCCGCGCTTGCGGCACCAGCTCACTCCAAAACTGCAAGATAACCAGAAAGAACCTTCTATGACACGTGTGGTTTAACTTATAGGACAACAAATTCGAATCAAATGATCACTTTAATAATTTCATTTAAACTGCATTGACAAGAATAAAATGAGAAATGGAAGAATAACGCTAAATCCACATTAGTAGTAAAGTAGATGCAGTCATTTTAATGAAGGTCAAACTTTGTCGTAGCTAGAAATATGTTGGGGCTCCATTTTTCCAAAACTCATTTTCAACCTCACATTCTCCAATAAAATAATATTACACGTAAACGCATAAAATTTCCTTATCTCTTAACCACACATTATCCAAAAAAATAATCAATATTCCAAAATACATTTCCCCCAAAAAAACTCATTTTAATGGAGCCCAAAAGGGGGCATAACAATGCTTATCTGTCAGATTAATGCAGGAACATAATAATGCAAGAGATCCTTTCAAGATAAAAGAGAGTAAACACTTTTCTAATAAATAGTGATAGACAAGAAACACATCTGTATTACAAACTTTGTTTAGATTACAGTTCAGACCAAATTAAAATGACAAACATAGTTCTTGCAAGTGAGTATTGTTTAGTAATAATTCACATTACAAGGCATAAAACAAATAAAACAACAAATTTCTTATAGATGAAGTAGGGTATAGGATTTAAATGAAAATTAGGAAGATTTCTTCCAGAGAACACACAATCTGAAAAACACAATTAGAAAGTTATTCAAACTATAAGATCTAGAATGAACTCAGACCATCAATTTGATAAACCACCGAACCCCGATAATTCAGTACCAATTATTTACAATTCAATGGAACTGAAAAGTACATATTCATTGTACGTGTATGTATACCTTCTGGAGCTGATTGCAGCTCACATCATCGTCGTGTTTTGACCAGAACCCGTTACCGTGACCACCCAAAACTAACCGTCCATTCAAGACAGGAAACGACACCGGTCCACTCCCCGCCAACGGATTCTGATAAACGTTGTTATTGTCACTATAATTATTATTATATATCTGCGCTAACCCTGGCATTTTTCCCTAATTTAATTTCTCACACTCGTCTGAATAATTTCCCTCCAATCTCCGCCATCCGATACACCCAAAAAGATTAAACAATTAAGCATAAATTATTCCTCGATTATCCATAATTGAAAGATGAAAGTCCAAATGAATACAGATGAATAAAATTGATACAAAATGATAGGTATAGAACGAATCCTTATATCTATATATATGAGATCTCAAATCCGCGGGTGAAATTGATTGGGAGAAATCAAGAATACCGGAGTTGGGGAAAATAATGTTTGTGACTCATCAGTTAAAAAGATAGGGGTTTGGGGTGATGAGAAATGGTGTATATGTAGAAAGAAATAGATATGTTGAGAGGGAGAAAGAGGAGCTTCTGGTACATTAATTTGCAATTACTATTTGAAGATTTTTGCCTTCTAAGGTCTTTTTGTTTTGGAATATTATTTAATATTTAGGGGTGGACATTTTTATCCTTCGATTTGATTTAGTTTAAGTTTAGTTTGATTGTTAATTTTAGAATAGAGAATCCAATTATTTTTGTTAGATTTTCGGTTATAACTACGACGCCAAATTTTGATTCGGTTTCATAAATTTTTATAATCTCTCAATATAATCGTGATTTATATAAATTATATTTTTATTCAATGTAATTGAGATTTTTAATCTTGTGACTCGATATAGTTTCCTTTTTACGTGTAGAATCAAGAATTCCATTTTCATTTTTATACATTAATATTTCAGTACAAGTTTTTTCTTCATTTTTATGCATTAATATTACTAACAGAAATTCGTTTGTAAAAAAATAAAAAAATAAAAACTCTTAATTAATTACAAAAAAAAAAATCAATGTTAATATTATTTTGTTACCTAAGGACTTCTGATTGATAAATTAAATTTAATTATTGCCAATGGAGAAATCTGTCTATTTATAAATATTTGATCTAAAATTCGAAGGCATGATTAAATGTATCGTCACAATTGTTTAAGGTTAAGCTACCCTTAATGTAACATAATTTAATTGTAAATTTGTCAAAGTCAAAAAAAGTAAAAATGTGAAATTGTAAATAAGAGTACAATTTGATAAATGTATAAACATATTTTATGCAATTACTAATCAATTCAATCAAAGACAATGACAAAAATTACATTTGTTTGTTAGATTCACAAAGTCCATCTCTAACGTAAGGATGTTGTCATGTTTGGCTGGAACCCTAGTGTTGTCATTTTGTCGAAATTCTAACTCATTTTGGATCCACTCTCACATAATCATTGTCGTAAAAAAACTTTATTACCGCTCAAGGCAAACCAAATAGCCGTCAACGTGCGCCTCTCGCATTCTAGATACATCTGCCAGCTCTTCCATTCGCCTCCAATCCATATATGGTGGGGATGGTTCACTTTTTTTTTTTTTTTTTTTTCCTTTCCAAAAGTGGGATAAAAAAATATTAATTTGTCAAACAAAATGATGTTTGGTAAACACTTTAATTTTTTTTATCAATCAAATGTATTTATTTTATAAGATTTTTAATTTTTGAGAGGAAAATTGGTTCATTAATAATACATTTGATTTCACATTTTAAATTCAAATCTAAAATTAATTCATTTAAACAAAAGGGGATCTTTAGCCATTTTCATTCCTTTTCCACTTTGCAAAATCAGAAAACTCTCTAATGCAATAAATCTCCACACCGTAAAGGATTTCCGACGAGTTAAGATCAAAATTCCAATGACATAATTGTGCTTCCATTCAACCAGTAGACCAAACCTCCATTTTGGGTAAGGTACTTGCAATTTAAGACAACTTAAGTCTTTTCTGAACTTCATCAAGACGATGAATGGCTTCCCGTTCTAAGAATACCAATGTAGGGGATTCGTCTGAGGAGGTAGAAATGAGGCTCATTTGTGTTGAGGAAAGGATCCTAGAATTGATACACAGTGATAGGAATAGAGAGGCGATGCGGGCCCCTATAGTTCTTAGACTACCAAGGTAACTCCGTGACTGAGGTGAAACTGGTTAAGTTTAGGGACACCTTTAGGATCCCTGATACAGTAGAACTATTAGTACCTAGACCTGATGAGAGAGCCTATTTTTCTAGGCAAGGTTGTGTTGTCATCAGCAATGAAATTCTTTACACGGGGATGCAATTGCCTCTACATCCATTCTTTAGATGTACATAGGCATTACAACCTAGCTCCCACCTAGCTTCTACCAAATACGTGAAGCCAATTGGCAGCGACCTTCATTCTCTATAATGAAATCATTCTTGGCGAGGATATGTTACCGTCTTTCAAGCGGTTTGACTTCCATGCATGGTGGATGGTTCATTCATACTAAAAGCTTCTTCCATGATGGATGATTCATTTATGAAAGGCTTCGGTTAGTAGGTACAAAATGGGCCTCCTATGGGGTACTTTGCACCTCCTTTCAAAGCGTTCGACTTCTTTGCATAGTGGATAGTTCATACATGCTAAGACTTCTTCCATGATGGATGGTTTATCCATGGATGACTTCGCTTCGTACGTACAAGATGGGCCCACTATGGGGTATTTCGAACCTTTCCTTTCAAAGCTCTTCGACTTTCTTGCATCATGGATGGTTCATCCATGACAATGGCTTCTTTCATGGTAGATTATTCATCAATGGAAAGCTTTGCTTTGTGGAGAAAAGGTGGTCCCTTGTAGGGTACTTTGCACCTATCCTTTCAAAGCGGCTCATCTTGTATGGTGGATGATTTATCCATGCCAATGGCTTCTTCCAAGGTGGATGGTTCATCCATTGAAGGCATCGCTTTGTAGGTACAAGGTGGAGCTTCTATGTAGTACTTCGTACCTCTACTTTCAAAGGGATTCGACTTCCCTGAATAGTGGATGATTCATCCATGTCAAGGCTTCTTCCATGGTGGAAGATTTATCCACGAAAGACTTCACTTCATAGGTACAAGGTGGGCCTCCCGTCGGGTGCTTCTTACCTTTCCTTTCGAAACGATTCGTCTTTTTTGTATGGTGGATAATGATTCATCCATGTCAAGGGCTTCTTCCATGGTGGATGATTCATCCATGGAAGGCTTCGATTTGTAGGTACAAGATTGGGCCTTGTAGGGGGTACTTCATACCACTTCTTTTGAAGCGCTTCGTCTTTCTTGCATGGTAGATAGTTTATCCATGCCAAGAGTTTATTCCATAGTGAATGGTTAATCTATGGCAGTGAAATAGGAAGGTAAACTCATTTGTACTGAAATCCATTACACTGAAAAAAAAACGTATTTACATCGGCATTAGAAAAATCATCCAACTGATTAGACGAACTTGATCATTGATAATATATTTGTAAATGTTTTATGTTCCATGGACGAGGCTATGCCTTCTCATCCTGATCTTCTTTCAAAGCGGGTCAACTTCCCTACATATTGGATGGTTCATCTATGTCAATTGCTTATTCCATGGTGGATGGTTCATCCATAGAAGATTTTACTTTCCTTGCATGGTGGATGGTTCACTCATGCCAATGGCTTTTTCATGATGAAAAGCTTTGGTTGATGGGTACAAATTGGGCCTCTTATAAACTTTACATTTCTCATTTCGAAGCGGTTTGACTTCTTTAGATAGTGGGTGGGGTTCATCTATGACAAGGTTTCTTCCACTGTGGATAGTTTATCCATGGATGACTTCGCTTCGTACGTACAAAGCGGGCACCATGTGGGATTTTTCAAACCTCTCCTTTCGAAGCGATTCGAATTCCTTGCGGCTTCTTCCATGGTACATGGTTAATCTATGGAAATCTTTACTTTGTGGGTACAAGGTGGGCCTTCTTTGAGGTACTTCGTACATCTTCTTTCGAAGTGGTTCGTCTTAATTGTATGGTGGGTGATTCATCCATACCAAGGGCTTCTTCCATGGGGATCGTTCATCCATAGAAGGCTTTTCTTCATAGTACAACTGGGACCCCTCTCGGGTACTTTATACCTCTCATTGCAAAGCGATTTGACTTCGTTGAATAGTAGATGGTTCATCCATGCCAAAGCTTCTTCCACGGTGGATGGTTCATCCATGGAAGACTTCACTTCATAGTTACAAGGTGGACCTCTTGTTGAGTGTTTCGCACCTCTCCTTTCAAAATGGTTTGTCTTTCTTGTATGGTAGATGATTGATCTATGCTAAAGGCTTCTTCCATTGTGGATGATTCATCCATGGAAGGTTTTGGTTTGTAGGTACAAGGTGGGCCCTTGTGGGATACTTTGTACCTCTTCTTTTAATGTGGCTCATCTTTTTTGCATAGTGGTGGTTCATCCATGCTAAGGGTTTCTTCCTTGTTGGATGGTTAATCCATGGAAGTGAAATAGGAGGGGGAACTCATTTGTACTAAAATCCATTACATTGAACAAAACATATTTACATGGGATGGGAAAAATCATCCCGGTGATTAGATGAGCTTGATCTTTGATAATATTTTCGTAAATGCTCTATGTTCCATGGATGAGACTGTGCCTTTTCATCTGGGTCTTCTTTCGAAGTTGGTCTACTTCTTTATTTAGTTGATGAATATATATTTTTTTTCCAATTTGTTAAGAACAACTCATGTTCTCTTTAAAAATAATGATAAATATTTTCTTTCTGTTTCGTAAAAAATTTAAATTTAAAAGTAACTTTAAACAGAGTGGGTAGTGGGATGAGGACCATGTTTTCTGTATCCGTCTTGTACCTGCTTTAGGGCAACGATCCTCGTTCAGCCCCATTCCGTTTATCTTATTGAGCGGGTAATCCCCTCCGCATTCGAGACGAAGTTGTGGGTGTCGGATTGAAAGGACTTTTTGCCATCCCTATCATACATTTGCTAATAGAGCTCGACACTCTATTTCAGTGGAAGGGTCGGTCACTCTACCATTGGGGCATATGGCTTGTCTTGACCGTGATGATTGCTCAAAATTGATATGGCTGGAACTATATTGCGATGAACCAAGTGTCGATTAATTTATAGGGGAACTCTGCTAATGATACTATATTGCGATGAACCAAGTGTCGATTCATTTATAGGGGAACTCTGCTAATGAATTAATTACATATAAATGTCTTATAGAGTACCTAAATTCTTTTACGTGATAATGGATGTTGCTTGTGAACTTGAGGCTCTTTGATATGTCAATCAGCAAGATTAATTTAATTATTATGGTCAACGACTCAGTGTGTTGGGAAAATTGATAGGAATCAAACTAACAACATGTATTCACTTTTGGAATGAGTCCACTGGAGTATTTTTTTTTTTTCAGATAATAATTTAAATATGATCTCAGTATTTAGGTCATTAAAGCCTATCTCTCTTTGATAGTTTGAGTAAAGTATTTGACTTAATGCATTAGAAATAATAGTTCAAGGTCTGCAAGTGCAAAAAAAAATGTAATACCCAGGCCTCACACTATAATTCGTGCATTTCATGCCATTTGCATTTGTATCAATAGTTGATAATTGTTTGCTCCTACAATGGTATTTTCGATCATTGATATTTTAATATTTTGTCGATCTCCCGACCTATGTAGTGAATTTCACATGGATCTACAGTGGGAAATTAGGTGGATGAGTATTTCAAGTTTTAAAGGTGTTGAACAAATCACTGGAAATCCAAGTTATGTAATTAACATATTTGGGACATCAGTCAATATTATGGGATCATTTGAGTTTAAAGTGTAAATTTTAGAGGTGAGTCGAGCATAGGGTGTCAATCAAGTAAGAGATTGAATGATCGGTTTTACTATAAATTATTGTGGGATTAGGAAAATTAAATTTAGGTTGTAATCAATTTAAAATATGTTGATGACACTTGATTTGGACTTGCAAAGATTGGTGAAAATCAGATTTTACCTCAAGTTCGATACATCGTAACCTCTCCATGTGATTTCAAGTGGAAGAGAAAACAAAGGAAGTTGTAAATGAGCTATTTTTAATTATTTTTGAGGATTTTATGACCTTGCTCGATAATATGTTAGGGTGTAATAGGTTATGTTATTATGACAAGAAGGGGGGAGCGGTAATTGGTTGCAAGAATTTGAATATAACCACGATGCATGACAAAAATTGGATTATTCAATATTTGATTTTGGATAATATCTTGACTGGAACTTGTATTTATCACTATAAATGCTTTCATATAAGAGTTATAGGTATTGAAATGATTTTTGATGGGTTTCGAATTTGATTTATGGCATGATAATTCAATAGAAACTGAAGAACAACTATAAAGAGACATCAAGTTCGGCATTCTATTATAGGAACTGATTTTACGGCTATAAATTCTTTACTTGTGGCAAATTTATGGCATGATTACCATCATATAACTATGCTAAAAATTTGGGAATGATTAGATGTAGTTAAAGGTGCGAAAAGACATAAAAGTAAACAAGGCTGCAATTAAAATTAAAAACAAACAAATTTTGACAGTAGTCTCCTCTAAAGCTCGGAGAGTTGATTTCAACAAGTGTTCGGTGATTAGTGATACAACTATATGATGTTTACATGCATCGAACTTGAAAAAAAGTGGGAGTTTTGGGGCCGTTCCGGAATGCGGTTAGTAACTTGAAGTTCTTGTGTTATCTAACATATTTAGGTATTGGAGGTTTTAGTATGAGATTAAAGTTACCAATTTGAGGACCATATTTGATGTTAGATGGTGATACAGATTATTTGCCACCTATACGTGGGAGACATACTTGACTTACATGTAGAAGAAAGCACACATAGAGACTAAAGGTAAGTACAAATTCATTTGCAACTATGATACAAGAACACAGTACGTGTTAAAATATTTTCTGCTGATTGTTGTCGTGACTTTTATATAACTTCGATAAATCCATGCATTGATCAGGTTAGATTAATCCGACGGATGAATGCTCTAGTCACCATTAAAGCCCTAGACTAGCATAGGACAAGCAGAAAAAAAAATAAGACTCTGAGCTTAAGTTTCTATAAAATACACCCGACTTCAATTAATTGAGCCCCCGCCTGTAACTAAAACTACTGCTTACCGCTACAACAAATACAACCTAAGTTTATTATGTACCTTATGTCAATCGTGATGATTGAGTATAAGCTTTTGAAAACATACTGGCATCCATTTTGATCGCGTATGCTATCTGTGAGCATTTGCACGTGTATGCATAACATATGTTCATAGTTGAAATTATACATGCACGACATGATTGGAAAATTTGTTTTACTAACCACTATAAGGGCACCGAGACATGCTTTTGTGATATTAATTGTTGGCATCGTAAGCGGAAAACTTCTCAAGTAACCACAAAGGAAGACATGAAACACACCTTTGGTGGTCAGGGACGACGGTCTACTTAACTGTACATTTTTGACATTATGGGTATATGGGTCACGGGTGGGATACATATTGAGTGATGATAAGGAAAATTAGAAAATGTACATACTCGACTGAGTCGATGTGATATTACAATTTGATTATTGATATTGATCGGAGCTCTATCGTGTGCACATTATGTGAATCAAGGATCCAATTAAAAGAAAAGATTTTAAATGAAATTATCTCGAGTTTATCTTGATGACTATTGGAATATGATACATTTTTAGCATGATATTTTTAAAGGAAATGGATGATGTCAAATATTCATAATTTTTACTTATTGGTATTATCTTATATTGTTTTTGCATTGAAGATGAACTTGGAGCTCTGTAGATGACATGCTATTGAAGCTCTACACGATTTCGATGGTCGATGTACATGGATGAAAGACGTGATAGGTTATTTTGTGGGCTATTATTTTGGTTATATAGTTTCTTATACTCATTTTGAGACTAAGGTGAACGCGCGCTGCACATTAGTTGATTAATGTTAAAAATAAATGAAAATTTGAGAAAAAATTGTTTATAAACATGAAAGATATTTATAAGTTGGTTTGAATTGACTTACTTTTCATTTCTTTTCATTTTTCATTTTTATTCTTGATATGAACATTTAGTATTGATTATATTTAACTTCTCGTTACAACTTTGAATTGTTTAAGTTTATAATATTTTGTATCCAATGTTATTAAGTAAAGCTGTAAATATTTTGGTAATGTAGTTGTTTTCCATAATCTAAGTTGAAACAGAGTTATATATAAGGTATGCACAAACTTCTTCCATTTTATAAAAAGAAATAAAAAATAGCTACGTCATTAAATTGTTCCTCAATTAATAACAACACAATGAAACTTTTGAATTACCGTGAATGTGAGTATTTATTAATTAGAAACCATTTTACCAATGTGATAGGGAAATGCTACTTGTACGGAAATTTGATTGGATATAGAATTGCGAAAACCTATAAAGTAAAATTCACTTAATGGGACCATGTATCCATTCCCTGAGATCTCTTTTAGCTAATGTCGTTGATAGTAGATTTTAAGAATTTCAGGCATTCATCAGATTATACATTATATAAACATGACTCTTTGCAGTTAGTGTATAACAATAGCATTCCTGTCACGACCCGTCCCAAGTCAC
>CAIGRR010212236.1:0-14328 GCA_903798365.1 Fraxinus sp. 1973-6204 | reverse complement strand
TTCATAAAAATACAAAATATGAAATTATAATAACTCCCCAAAATATTAGAGACATCAACTTTTAATTTCCACATTAAACTTGACTTCCTTCCTGGTAGAAGGAAAACAATTTCAATTACGGGACTTGACAAATAGTACCCAATACAATGAATCATACGAAGCATGAACTAATACCTAAAAATCAACCAAAATGTCTAAGAAGAAAGCATCACAACTATATAAATTAATAGAGTATGCAGATCTCTCATCAAAGTGAAAAATTTTAGATCGTACTTTCTCAGTTTTTTCAAAATTGAAAAAATCTATCTTACAAAAGAATTGCAGCAACGTTACAGAGAAATAAAAAAGGCATAAGAGGTGAAAGAAAATGACGCCCTAATATTTCCGGCCATTACTTTTCATATTAATGATGGGAAACCTTGCAACTACAGAAAGAAAATCAAGCTCTACCTCAAAAAGTTAAAAAGGAAGAGAAAAAACTTGAAAAGGGAACTTACAGAATTGTTGGTAAATATCTGTGACTTCATCTTTCTCAAATAAACACTCTTATCTGCTTTGAGGAGAGAAACAAAATGAGAAGGGAGTGAGTCAATTCAACAGCACATGCTATTCCATATACAACAATAGAGAAAAACAATAAAAACTATAACACCCACCTTCATCAATCCCTTCCTTTTCCCAGCATACATCCAAATAGCGTAAAGCCTTCAGGTACTTCCTGAGGGCCATCTTATAGTCTTGTTTCTGAAAAAAATATAGACAGGAAATCGTCACGAGGGCCATAAAAGAGAAGGATGAATAACCAATGAGTAAAAAAGGTAGGATGCTTAATGACCATCCAATGATATTGTCAATAAATATTACCTTAAAACACTCATTTCCATATCCCTTAATCAACTCCACAGAAGTAATCCACCAAGGAAGCTCACTAGAACTGTTGTCAAGATCAGCAGGCCAGTCAGGATAAGAATCACCATCTTTGAAAAAGTTTGTGAGACCATCGTCTGCCCCTTCTGGTATTTCTCCACAATCTGAAATTACAACATCAACTGTGGGACAATCATTATCTCCAATAGTTACATGCTCAATTGATCGTGCAACTCCCATGCCTTTAATAACCCTCCCAAAAACAACATGCTTTCCATCTAGATGGGAGGTGCGAGTTGTCGTGATGAAAAACTGGGATCCATTTGTGTTAGGTCCTGCATTGGCCATAGATAACATGCCCTTTCTTTCATGTTTCAGTTCGAAATTCTCATCTTCAAATTTCATTCCATAAATGGATTCCCCTGAAGTTCCATCACCAGCAGAAATATCACCACCTTGAACCATAAAGCTTTTAATGACACGGTGAAAACGGCATCCCTACAATGTACATAAAACTATCATGAAAAGTTCACAAAAACCTATAATCATGTGTTCCAATGACATACATCTTATGAAAAAAGGCATCAGAAAGCATGAGTTCTATTGTATGCTATGTCTGCCTAAAACAATATCAGCTTCATGGAGTAGAAGACACTTGAGAAACTACATTCCAAGCTCGAAATGGTTTGACATGACACAAACTAATTAGGAAGGACAACATTGGCAATTGGGGAATGTCTTATATAGGCTTAAAGTGTATCCTTGTCACAAGAGTGATACTGACACAGTAAAACATGTTAGAAGAGTTAAGATATGCTAAAGAAATAAGGATGATATGATTGCATTGAATCTTCCAATAAATTGAGGATGAACCAAATGAAATAGTAAAAATATAATCATGTAACTGAACCCAGTTTCATTTCAAATAAATCCTAGTTTGTTGTTCTTGAGCACACAACTGTGAACATTGCTGAGATTGAGGAACTAAGTATCAGCAGTACTCCGCCTTTTGGACTTCATAGAACAGAGTAAGGACATCAACATAAAATCTACCCTCCAAATTATGTTCCTTTAAAATAATCAAACTAAAGCATTCTAATCTTTCGGCTATTCTCTAGGGCATAAGATAAAGTTCAGGCTGTTATTTTTTTTTTTCAAAGACGTCTTTACAGAAAATGCAGAAATACCATCAGTAATACCACAGCTAAGAAAGTAACCGGGCAAGGAAAAAACCAAATGAACTTAACCATTTTACTAAAGATGTCTATAATACCTAGGCCAAAAAACTTTCTCTCTCCCTTCAAGGAAGATCAAATTGAATAAAACAACAAAATGAATTCATGACTAAATTAAAGCAAGTGCTTGAAAGCACATTTATCTTCTAAATTAACTAGAAAAAAAAAAAAAAAAACTATTGGGCCCTTTTACGGAAATTCGTTATTAAAACCTGAAAACGATGCTCCTGTATCAGTATTACATAAACCCATAAAAATTTAATCCATACGAACAAAAAAATCCATGTATTTGTACGTATATGTGTGTGAGTGTGTGTGTGTGTGTTATTATGTAACAGAAGGGAAATACGAAACCTTGTAATGGAGAGGGACGCCAGTATTAGGCCCAATGCCCTTCTCTCCAGTACACAGAGCCCTGAAATTTTCTGCGGTTTTGGGGACTACATCATTATACAGTTCCACCACAATTCTCCCCTCCAGCTCTCCTCCAATGGTGATATCCAGATAGCATTTAGGCCTTCCCCCCATTTTCTCTCTAACTCTCCTCTCTCTATATGAACTGTATGTATATGTTGTATGTATATATATGTGAGTAGAAGAGTCTGGAGGAACGAAAAACCCTAGGGGTCCGGTCCCGCTATGTATACTTTCGATTTTCGAACTCTTGGAGTTCTCGTCGTTATTCAAATGCCTCCCTGTTAATTCTTCGCATGGGTCTCGGCTAAATTGCGCCGGTTGTTTAGGAGTGCACATTTTGTATTTTTTTTTTTTTTAAATTGCTATGATGCCCCCTTCATTGCTAATATGTTGAACTCTGGCTCCATTACTTTTTCCTTCTAACGGTCCCTACTTTTAAGGTGTTTGATTATAGTTTTTTTTCATGAAATAAATATTTTTCAACTTTTGGTCATATAATCATATTTTCCTCAAAAACAAGGAAAATATTTTCTTTGGAGATGCTTGATTTTCTCTCTCTCTCTCTCCACACCAATAAAAAATAGGCAAATATAATATTTTCTAGGTTGAAAACTAAATCAATCAAACACAATTAATTAATAACTTTCATTCAAATGTGTTATAGATAATTGAATTGGTTAGAATTTAATTTCTTTCCATACAAATTTCATGCTTACAATCAAACGCACCCTTGATGAATGTGATGGATGGTAATTGTCTGTGATCATATTTAGACATTGAAATTGCAACCAAGATAATCTTCACAAAAGGTGTTGGGCTAATACTTAGTACTGATATTTCCACGAAAAACTCAAAAAAGTAAAGTATCAAATACAAGGAGTGTGATCATGTAGGTGCACTCTCTCTAGGCCAGGAGCACAAGACTAGCTCTTTTCCCAACTTGGAACTTGTGGATGGGTGTGCCCACATTTGTTTCTCATTTTCTTTCCCCAACTTGGGCGACTGGTTGTGTATGCAGTTATTGATGTTATATGATTGAGGTTGGGCTCTTCATTGAGTCGGGACCATTTTTTTTATACCAGGAGTTATGTAAAAAATCAAATGCCATGATATAGTATTGATAAGTATATCACTCAAACTAAAGATAGTCATGTTCTGCATCTTATTCTCAATCAAAAGTTTCATTTTTATATTTCTTTATGCATATACTTCTAGGTTTTTTTTGTTGAAGTTTCTACACCTCCAAGTTTTTGTTTTGTTTTTGGGTTATTAAACACATATTCTAATGATGATTTCAATTAATTTCAATATTAAATCCTGTGAGTACCAAAAAGAAATTGTTCTTTTCCTGAGAGTTGAACGAAAATTTTGTAAATGTTTTCCAATATGACTATACTGGAGAGTACAATTATTTTACATTGTTTTACTTTATTTTGTTGTGATCAATGGTGAACAATAATGGAGAGTATAGCATTGCATAATTAGATATATAGGACAAGAAATAGACAAAGAATAATGTCATTTATCATTATGATGATGAAACATCGATAATGTGGTAATTTATGTGGAATAATTGGATTTGACAGTTCTGTTTTGAAAGGGGAAGAGGTGAGAGAGGGAAATGTGAGGATAATGGGTTGTCACATCTTTGATATTCCATTATCATGATGATTAATAGTATTACTAGACAAACAACAAGTGTCTGAATATTCTACGCACAATTTTATTTTTTATTTTTGTTTTCAAGTAACATTAATAGAGAATTTAAACCTAATTGAGTTAGTTCTTTTCTATGGTCTTAGCTTTTATTTTTGTTATAGGGTCTTCGGTTGACAATTTTATTGTTGTTTAATTAAAAACTCATTTTTTTTTAAAAAAAACACAATTTTATCCTTATTCTTATATTTAATTAAAAATAAATATATAGTTATACAAACGTTGGTGCAATTTGTATTTTTCTTTATTTTACTTTTTTTTTTCCTTTCAACTTTCATTTTTCTTAAATTTGAAAAGGGATAATTCGACTTTCTAATATAAACGTGAGTTTTTAATCCACAATAAAGGTCAAAATTGTACATGGGGATTCAAGTCCTATAAAAACAAAAGGTCGGGACCAAAGCAAACAAAATAATAGGTTTTAGACCAAATTGCTACAATTTCAATNTAAAAACAAAAGGTCGGGACCAAAGCAAACAAAATAATAGGTTTTAGACCAAATTGCTACAATTTCAATAGATTCGGGACCCCAGTGGTAGTTTTCCAAAACCATTTTTGCGCTTTGCCAAACGTGCAAGTGTAAATTCTATTTAAAGTAATAATCAAATGAACATTGCATGTCTATAATAATGTTACTCGCAAACATTTTTTTATTTTGATACGTACAAAATTGAGACCCAATTGTCGTTTGTTTTTTTACCTAACACGACATATTGACAATGTTTGTCCTCTCTAATTAAACAATGTTATTAAATTCCATTATTGCTACCATAAATTACAATTAAATAAGAACACTTCTAGCATGAAATATTATCCATTTTATTTTTATTTTTTTATTTTATTTCATATTGCTATCCCTGTCAGGTTTACTATCATCTTTTCATCGTTTGGTAGACTACTTTGACAAATGTAAATGGATTAGGACACTGAAAAGACGAAAAAAAATATTTATATATTTGACTTTAAATTGTATAAATCAGTACTACAACGTAATAAAAAGATTTAAGAGCACCAGAGGGATGCACTTCTCTAGACAAAGCGAACTAAAAGAATATGCTAGAAGAAAAATGAGAATTTGTATTTAAAATGAGATTGTGACCATCTTTGAATGTTCATCCTAAACCCTCAATGCTTCCAAGTGGTAGAGAGCACAACCTCTAACAACTAAAAAATAGTGATTGCATGAATGGCCCATTATCAAGTTAGGCGAATTAAGAAAAAGTAGTACCAAATCTAGTACATGTGCATCTACGAAATCTGAAACATCACAAAAAGAGTAAATAGTGTGCTTCATATGCGAAGAACATGTACCCACAAGCCTCATATCTGGAAAACACCTACTAGTTACAATGATCTTGAAAGTGTATATTTTGTATTCACGAATCTCATGAGTAGTGCTCTCTTACACTACACCAGAAACTGCATTTGGCAACGTGCAAAAAACGTTGTGATAGGCTTTTTGCAGCGTTCGGGTGAACGTTGCGGGCTTTGATGTGGCCGTAGAGTCCAACCTTTTTGCAACGTTCTCCACACTCTTGAGACTTTGGTTCTCAATGCTTTCTTGATTGCCTATGAGAAGACCATTTTGCCCCTCTTTTGTGAGAATTTAAAATAAGATTTTTAGTAGATTTTTATAAAAGTTTATTAAATGTGTGTTTAAAAAGTTGTGGATTTCATGAAATATGTGATTAAAATTGATTGTTGATTTTGATTTAAATTGAAATTTTACCAATTTTATTAACAAAACTTTGTTCTCTAAAAATGAAATTGTAACTTAATTTTTCTTAATAAGTAATTTTTAGCATAATCACACATAGAGACTTATAGAGTGAATAGTCAATTAATGTTTTCTTAAAAAATAAATGAAATGTGACCCACTTAAGTTGATGCATTGTATATTATGCAAAGTGAAGGTGCAATACACAAATAATAACCACTAATAGTGACACTATTTAATTATTGAATCCACTTGAGGCTGACTTGTGTATAGCCAATTACCACAAATTCCATCACCATCGTTCAATTTCCTCTACTCCATAGTGCTACAGCTTTTTGAATCACTTCACTCTAGAGACATTAATCAAGAAATCTACAGGGAAAGCACGTTTGATCAGATGGATTGGACATTAGAATATTTTACAAACGACAAAGAAGTTAATTTAAAGAAAAAATATTATATCGTCGAGTACTATACTTGAGAAAGTTTGACGTTATTCCAGATGAGCTCTCTCTCTCTCTCTCAAAATTTATTAAGAATTGCCAACAAAATTATTGGAGTCACAAGTGCTGGATTATTTGAACACCTGTATTTCCATACTCAATCGAAGTTAGAAGAATAAGATACAAGATTCTACGAAGTTATCTAATAAAAATTCAAATTTCATTAAAGTAATAATCGAAGCTACATGATCGCCTAATAAATGTTATTTATGGTTACTTTAAAAAATGTACCTTAATCTTGTCGTATTATTAATAGTGATTGCATCTTTGTACTCTGTACTTTGCTTGTGTGTACTCCACATTGCACTCATAGAATTTAATTCAATGTATCTTGGGGTTGAAGAGCCAAGAAATAAGTATTATCCTTTCTTTAATCAGATAAGCTCTTTATAGGTGCGATTTAATATGGTATCAATTCACGTAAAAGTATTACATTTACGTCTCATATATTGTATAAAAAATTGTATATGTCGAGAGTTTAATGAAAAAAAAAAATAAAGTGATTAAGATTGCACAAAATGATACATGTTGAAGATATAATCTATATAAATATATTTGCGCATTTTTAATAACTTAAGTTTTTTAATGAAGTGATTCAACATTTAGTAGAAATTGGATAAAGTTCTTCGAACTGGAATCAACAATCTTGCTTACTTTCTCTTATGGAAAAATTAAAGTTCGACAAAAAATTGAACGATTTAGATAGAAGATAGATTCTACAATTCACTGTACAAGGTGAAGATCGAAAAGGTTAGCTAAAGGTTTTTTCTCAACTTCTTTACATGTTAGTTTTTAGATAAATCTAATGTTAACATCCAACCAAATGCCTAACCATCAATGAAATCGAAAAAATAAAAATAAAAATAAAAATAAAAATCAGCCCATTAACTAAAATTAGATGTATTATGATAAGTCACTTAAAACTTAAAAGGTTGTGTCTAACAGGTAATAGAAGAGATAAGATTTTAATTTATGTTGCTTATATTATTCTGTACTTTATGATCTACTTTAGTAAACATGCAACTACTATTTACTTCTCCATAATCTATTTTTTGCTTCTTTATAAGTGATACGCATCTTCTAACGAACTCTAAGCATTGTCAAGTGGTAGTTACACAGTAAGTGAACTAAGTCGCGCATGCCACGTCATTCTGTCCATGTGGCAATTTGGCTGAACCTCCAAACCCCCACGGCCGAATCCCCGTGTGGAGCTGAGCCCTTATGAATGAGGTGACATAGATAGAGACATTTTAGAGAAGATTTTCATACTAGATCTTGTATCGAGTAGATGATGTAACAACTCATTAAATAGACAACTCTATTCAATCAAACAATTCAAATCTACTCAATCAGGCGTAGGACTACCAAGCCGTCACAAAATTGAATGCAACATGACCTAGGAATGATTGATTGGTATAACCGCTAGGATGAGGCCGTGTGTCTCTTCATTCAATGACTCTTACTCATCATCTTCTACTATAAGAGCTCACACTTAGTGTCATTTTAAGAGTAATGCAAATTTAGACTCTCAAACTATAACTTAAACATATCACTGTTTTATTCATTACACTCCAAAGCTGACCCCCTTTTTTTATATTTGAGGCTCACGTTTAAAACTCTCACACACTCATATATTTACTTTCCCAATTAACTTGACCGTTTAGTGCGCTGGCTGATCCACCCCCACCAGAGGAGGTCAGTGTGACTAACGGTTTGTCCAAGTGTACAGAAATGAGGCTTGCGTGGACGTGAAAAACCTTGGGATCTGTTGGCCGCATTAGAGGTACATTTTTTTGGGCCAACAAATTGGCATCATCTGTGGGAAACCACACCATAACCACGAACATCCCTTGAAAAAAACATACAAAGAGTGCATAGGCTTTCCCCTTAAAAAAGGCTTTGTTCTTGAAGAAATAACAAGTGGAAGCCCTTTGAGGTAAATAAAATTCTAAGCTCAACGCAATTCATTAACATGTGATACTCCTTGAAAAATGAATATTTTGAGTCTAAGATCCACTTAGAAGAGCCCCTCTTCGAAGAAAAATGCACGTTCTCACCATGAATTCAAGCAATGAAGAGGCCTCCCCTTTGAAAAAAAAGATTTTGTCCTTGAATGAAGAGCAAGTGGAAGCCCCAAACACAGAAGATTCAAAGTTCAACTCAACATCTTGGATGTTCACTCTTTGTAAAATGAGTATATTAGGATAGAATCCACTTAAATAAAAGAGACATTCACCCACAATAAATGGTAGTGATAAAGATAGACACCCAAGATTAAGAAAGGTCCCCAAAGAAGAAGTCATCTAGACCAAAGTCACTCTTATGCAACAACTCTTCCAAATGTAATGAAATACACATAATCCTTGTAAATAGGGAGTCCTACGAAAAAGAAGGCGATAAGCGGAAGAACTCCCAAAAAGGGGTAGCCTTTGAAGATGTCATGAATAAAATAACCCCTGAAAAAGAGCAGCCCCTATGAAGCTATGAAAGGAATAACCCTTGAAGGGGGAGGGCCTTTAAAGAAGGGGTCATATTTGGAGAATTACGAGGCTTCATCCATGAAGCATAAGATCATCTTTAAAATTACAATTTTTCTAAGTATGGAGGCCTTATCTTGCCTACGTATGAGTGTCTCCAACACATTTGGTAACATGAGGCCTTTGAAGAAAAAATCTATGAATAATAACTCCCGAAGAAGAAATACCCCTAAAGAATGAAGGACCCATGAAAATGGGTCATACTCAATAAATTATGAGGCCTCATCCCTGAAACATGAGATTTCTTCTCTACACAAATGTTTCATTTATTTTAGAGGCATCATCCTTATAGGAAAACCATGATTTTTTCAAGTCTAGAGGCCTCATATTGGACTATTCAACAGCGGTTCCGCCATGCAACACCTCTTCGAGCCTATGCATAAATGCCTCTACATGTGATAAGTAAAAATCCTCAAATTGAAGGAGAACAATGCATAAGAAGAGAAAATGACTAAAAACGAACAAAAAAGTAAACTTGGGGAGTAAAGTGTAGGGATGTAAAAAATGAAAGGACTTTGGATGCAATTTATCAAGGTTGTGATCGAAATAAAGACAAGATATGATGTTCAAAATGTAGAAGATGAAAAGTTAATGGACCTGATCATGAAATTATTGAGAGACTTGAAGGTAATTTTTAGCTTCACCTATGCATCAACGATGCCCCATGAAATGAAGACTCCCGAAAAAAAGTTGCCTTTGAAGATATTATGAATAAAAGAACCCCCGAAAAAGGAGAAGCCCATAAAGAGGCTATGAAGGGAATAACCCCTAAAGAAGAGAGAGCTCTTAAAGAAGGGGTCATATTTGGAGAATTACAAGGCTTCATCCATGAAGTATAAGATCATCTTTAAAACTACAATTTTTCTAAGTGTGGAGGCCTCATGTCGCCAATGCATGAGTGCCTCCAACACTCCTGAAAAACAGAGGCCTCTGATGAAGAAGCCATGAATAATAACTGCTAAAGAAGAAAGGACCCCTGAACAAGGGGTCATATTTGATTAATTAATAGGCCCCTTCCCTGAAACATGGGACTCTGTGATGCAATGCCTCATCCCACTTATGCATCGGTACATCCGCTATGCAATGCCTGATCTCACCTAATCATCAGTGCCTCTACCATACAAGGCTTCATCTTACAGTGTATAAGTGCTTTTACTATGTAAAATCCCTTTCATGGATGAATCAAACACTATAGAGGAAACCCTTGCAAGGAGGTGAAATAGACTCATCAAGGACAAGTATGATGCGTCCCACAGAGAGCCACAACTTGTTATCTTAGAGAATTAACCCCTTCCATGGATAGACCAAACACTATGGAGAAAGTTCTTTCAAGAAAGAGCTATCCCCTTTTAAGGAGGTAAAATAGCCTCATCAAGGACAAGTATGATGCATCTCACAGAGTATAAGTTGTGATTGATAGTAATCTTGGCGTACGTCCTGTGGGTCACGGAGGAAAACACCTACATCGATTTGTGGTGGCTAGACTTGGTGGATGATCTGGATAGGTTCGAAAAGTATCCATGGTGAAATTTTTCATTTGAATACACGATAAAGGCTTTGAAACGTGAAATAGAAAGTAAATTGAAAAATTCGGATGTCGGAGGAGAGTCACGTTGTCACTATTCGTTGTACGACTTCCCCTCGCTATAATGGTATAAACAAATAATACACTTGACCTGTATTATTTTTTATATATAAAGTTGTGTCGTGAAATAATGATGTTTGTTTTACAATACATTTGGACATTTGAAGCAATTCCAACTTTGGAAATGAAGTTTGCCACAAAGTATCTGAATGCAATTGCAAGAATAGTCGTTTGGGAAATGTCAAAGAGGTTAATGTCTGTCGCCATTGATAACGTGTTGAAGTCGAAAGAGGTAAATTGCCTTTTTTTAAGTTTAATGGAATAAATTGTGGAATTAGCTTAGTGAATGACTAATGATTTGCATGATTTAATATTTGTAGTTGGAGGTTAATTCTGCATTGATTCCTACTGAAGCTAAACTCGATGAGGTCTATTGGAAAGAGTTGACATCGATCGTGGGAAAAGATGGGAGTGCTTCACACCATTCTAAATGAGATAAGACTGAGCATGATGTCTAGCCACATCATGCATTCTACCAACACTCTCCCAAAGTATCTCAACAACCATCGGTATCTCATGAGATCAACATGGTGGATTTATTGAGAACGAAAATGGAAAAAATTGAGGAAAGGCTACAACCAATCATATCAACTCAATTTTGATCGGGTGGAGAAAAGGTTGACATGTTGGTTGGATTGGTTGTGGTGGGTCGATTCCATTCAAGGCCTAGTACATTTAACGGTGCCACTAGTAGCACAGCTTATGTACCAGAATATGAACCGAAGGGCGGGCTGAAGAATGAGGCTGGATTTGATGATGTGATGGATGTACCTACAGATAAAAGAAAGGTTGAAGAGTTTGAGAAGGACCTAAACTTAGAATAGGAGTTCAGAGGAAAGAATGTAGAAGAGAAAGGAGCTAAGGTTGGATCTGGAGATGATATGGAGGAGCAAGAAAAGGAAAAAATGGTCGAAAAAGGTGTTAAAGAAGAAACAATGGTAGAGGAGGAGCATCCCGACGTAGAGAAAGGCATCATTGATTTTGTGAAGCTTGAGAAATATGAGGTGGATGCGAATGAATCCACTCAAGGTATGTAAATTTTTTTTTTTTTTTTTTAATCTTAAGCTTCATATTATTACCTCCAAATTAAACAAATTTTAGATTTCTATTTGTTGGTACTTGCAACATATAGGTGGCAATGTACAGATCGAGGAGGTAGGATGTGATTTACCGAAAGGATGAGGGTATCATCTAAAGAGAAAAACACGCTTATTGTATTCTCCCTTCACGGACCCGATAAAGAGGAGAAAGTTGTCGGACATCGATGTATAGGATCCTTATTGAGAAGTGGATCCCATGAAGGTTGAGGCTCTTTACAAATGGATGAGAATTGCATATTTTGGGTAAATTATTACACATAGTTGCAAGTACATGTGAAAGTAAAGATAATATTACGTTACTATAACTTTGTTTCAATTTTGTTGTATGTATAGGGAAGTTATACCTTTACACTTTTATAATGTTCAAACAAAAAATTTGATCGACCTTTTGAATGAGGATGATTGGATTACTGGCAATGTAAGTAATATGACTTTAATGATTTTACGATAATGTTAAACAAGAATTCAGTTTTTATTAATTAGTTCCTTTGTGCATATTATGAACGAGGACTTATACCAGATATGAGAAATGGCTTTCAAATTTTCCAATTTATTCTGACAAGATTGTTGCACATTGGATACTTTCTTCTATCAATTTGTTGTTAATGCACATGGCCAGCTGCAACCGAGTAAAGAGCTCAATTTTAGTAAGAATCTGATCAATTACGTGAGAGGGGCTACTTCAGAGCTCAGTAAACCTTGGAAGGACTGTAGATATTTGTATACTCCTTACTGTACCGGCAACCATTGGTTCGCAGTTCAAATAGACTTGGAGGAACGAACAATTTTTATGTTCGATAGTCTGAAAGGTCATTCGTAGGGAAAGCGTTGGAAACTTACATTCTGCCTCTACATGAGGTTATTCCATTACCGAGAGAATTTAATGTCACAAGTGAAGACAAATATAGCACAGAGATGTTTAAATTTGTAAAAGTGACTGACATTCCCCAATAATTGAATTGGTAAAATTGACTAATTTCATAATTAGTAGTACTATATTAATTTAACTGTTGAGAATTAATACAATAACTGTACAACTATTTTTTGTAAATTTGACTGCGGGATATTCAAACTGAAATGCATAAAATTTCTGCAAGTGAATATGGATGTAAATGCAATTAGATTGGAATGTACCAATATGGTAGAAGAAATTGGTTTCGGAGTTATTGACATGTGATAATAGCACATTTATTACATCTTTCACCCATTAATATTTGCATTTCTATGATTATTTGATGACTAAATGCACTAAGTACTTCTATATCTTGGTTTAGATTGCAAATGGGTGAAAACGGTGGATAATCGAAGAAAAGAGCGAAAAATAACCAAAATAAAAGAAAGTTAAAGTTCAGGGACTGGAGAGCAAATAATCTAAACTTGTTTCCAACCTTGTAATGAAGATTCAAAAGTGTTAGAGGTCAACTGGATGAAGAAATGAGTCAAAAGGATTAAACATAGCTAAAACATGATCACAAATCAGCTTTCAAGCTGAAAAGTTTCACACCGATTTTCAGCCTCGTATTGAGACCAGTTTTTGACATGGAAAATGATCTAGTTTGAAGATGGTCTCTGAAGTAAAGTTGTATCCCTTTGAATTAGCTTTTCAACACATCTTGAATCACCTTAATTGGACATCGGGATAGGAAGTTATGATAAAAATACTGAAGAGGATGCAGTAACACAGAGCCCAGGCGCTACCCCTGCGGCCCCCAGGCGCTGCATAGACCCAAAATAACAGATTTTCAGCGCCTAGACACTGCTCCCATGGCGTCTAGACTTTGCGCTGTGCAAACTTAGATTTTCTTTTATATTTGGGCCGCGAGAAGCCTAAAAAAAGACCCCAAAAACATTCCAAAACTCTTCATTCCTCATCACTTCTTCATTATTCACCATTCTTCCATTGATTTTGACTCAAGAAACTCATGAAGAACTAACAATCTTGGTGAAGCAAGGGAGGAACTCAATTGAATATGGTGATCTCACATTTATTATTTCATGTAATTGGTCTTTTCTTGCTGAATAATCTTAGGACTTAGACTTTCTTTTCATGAATTTATATTGAAATCGGTTTAATTATTACTAGATTTTTCATGGATTCAGTCATGCTNTTTCATGTAATTGGTCTTTTCTTGCTGAATAATCTTAGGACTTAGACTTTCTTTTCATGAATTTATATTGAAATCGGTTTAATTATTACTAGATTTTTCATGGATTCAGTCATGCTTTTTTCATTGTTTAATCAAACTATTTATTGAGTTTCAATTTCAATTACTTATTGTTGAGATTGGTTTAATAATTATTAAATCCTTTATAGATCCAATCATGCTTCTTCTATCATTAGATTAAACTAATTGTTGAACTTTAATCTTAATATTACTTTATCGGCGGATTGATTACTGCTTATGCTTGATGTATATGGTCGATGTTTGATCTTATTTAAATAAAATTGTGTGAATATTTCATAAGTCTAGATTCTAGGATTACATTCGTAAATTGAATTGGTTTTCGTGATATATCTTCCAATTAGAGTGTCGGAATGAAAGCATCTAATTATGTTATAAAAATAGAATAATTGATGTGAATAATCCAAT
>CAIGRR010212198.1:0-13766 GCA_903798365.1 Fraxinus sp. 1973-6204 | reverse complement strand
ACCGAAATTAGGCGACAACGGAACGATCACCAGAATTAAGCACAGTCGGGGAACAGTCATTGGAGTAATCGTCGAAATAGTCGTCGGTTATTGGAGTAGTCGCCGGAGCAGTATGGAAGGTAAAGGTGAGGTGGGGTGGGGTGGGGTGAGTTAATTATATTATATTACAGTTAAATATTTAATTTAATATAATAATTGTGAAATATAATTAATTAATTCATTGAAAACCTGATTTTTACAATTCTCACACTTGGGGTCTAATTTTTTATTTTGTGATAGATAATACATGGTCTATGCATTTTTCCCTAAAAGATTTATGACCACCGACCAACAAAAATAGGCTGTAAATAATGGGTTTTCCTAACCGAGCAGGGGCCTCGTGGCCCTGTCCATGTAGCATGGCTCGTAAATTATATTCGCGTTCAAATCAAGCACTTGTATTCCTTATGATTGAAGGTGCTGAGTAGACCGAATGCATACACACAAAATGATATTACGCAAATTGTTCATATTGAGAAATGAAAAGCAAACACGTAGAATGATGGAGATTGAGTTATTTCGAAGAAATCCATACTTCCTAGGTATCGATTTTCGAGGAACCAATAGCCTCCAAAATATAGCCAAAAGTTGCAAATAATTTCGTATTCCTTCCTTGCTTACACTTTAAATACAAAATTAAATAAAACGTCACTCCAGAAACTAAAACTAGGGAGCATTAACTCTCCACAATCCATTCTCTCATTTCTAGGTAAAACAAAATCACCCATGATTTATACAAAGGCAAAGCCCATGTTTGATATAGATTAAATTTTGATAAAAATTTCAAGTCAAAGTTAATAATTAATTTTAACCACACATTTCATATACTTCTACAAAAATCTACTAATGAGCCATTAAAAATAAAAAAGAACTTTTGAAACCCAAAAGCTGTTTTGGACACGTTTAATTAATTTCATGAAAGTGCTTTCGATAATTAGAAGAATTTTAGCGGAAGTTAGTTCACTATGACTTCCTTTAAAAGCACTTGCGAAATAAAAATACTTTTAAAAATTAGTTTTCAAACAAAAATTCAGACTTCTTTCTAAATCTCTTTTACAGAAAACAAAAGCAAATCATACCAAACGGGCCCTAAAAATTTAATTTAATCTACACCAAATATGGGCTAATTCATAAAATTAATAATACGCAAATATTACAAATTCATAACACGAAATGTCAAAAAAACTAATTTGTATAATCAAATAGAGAATTAGAGCACAATACATCAACATATGGTCGTTTTTGGACTTCAAACATAAAATTGTTAGCATATACCAACAAAGACTAGAAAGTTGTGTATTTGGATTGTCCTATTCATTAAAAAAATTATCATACAAACCAAGAACAATATAAGATTAAATATTACATCCCTCCACCACATAATGAAATCCAGAAAGAAGTAAAAATATGTTAATTTCCAAGCCATCTATTGACTTTTAACACCGTAAAAATCGCCCACAAAATAAACACTGTAAAAATCACTCAAGAGTTCATTTAATTTCTCAATTCCAAAATAATTAAATTTCTTTCAAAACATAACACACTAAGGCTAACAGCACATTTATTGTTCTATAGAATCGAACCCTAGGCAACATCATCACTTTTGCTCTGCCTTCAGATATAAGATTACAATTTCTTGGTTCAGAGATCAACTGGAAGAGACTAACCAACAAATATTGACACCTTTTCTAGCAAAACTTCGAGGAACTTTTGGACGGTAATCTACCCAGAGAACCTCAAAGAAGTTATTTTAAAAAAATCACTGGTACAAGGCAAAAACATGAAACAAACTTACTGATTAAGAAGAATATCCTTCTCTTCCACGTTCAGCCCGGAAGAAAAGAATCTGAAATTTTTAATAGCACGCCCCTGTACAGAAAATCTAAATCTTGGGCCGTGCCTTCTCCTTTGTATTCGATAAAATGCTATTTCACTAATCAATCCGTTGAAAGGACAGGAGGTATAAAAAGCTTCAAGCTGTAATGAGAACGTATATTGTGGTAGACACTACCGAAAAAGGATCCTAGGTCAAACGTGGGCTCCTCACAACTATCTCAAAATGACAACAACATAAATGCTGATGACGCAAATATTGAAGAGGCTATTCATTGGAGATGTCACTTGCTTAGCAGAAACATGTACTACTGAAGGAATATTATACTTGATACTTCAATAGCTTGTCCTTCACGGGTGGCTCCAAGGTAGACATACATTGTTCCCATGCTCCGTTCTTTAGCATCTGGCAAAATAGTCATTGATTTAACAATGTATTAATTATATTATCTCCCTATAAGAGTAATTAATAAAAATGGTGAACGGCATACTTGGGGGCATTTAGGGGATTGAAACCCCACACTCCCCTGATGAGTGAAGTTTGATTGTGGTTAGCATCTTTGGAAGGCTTAAAGATCAAACATATGCTCCCATCAAAGTACAAATTGCTTAAAATATTGGTTCCTTATTTTCACTTTCTCCATCCTTGCATTTGTGGTGTAGGTATGGTTGAGTGCATTTTTACTCTGTTCATTTCTTTTTTTTTCTTTTTTCTTTTTTCCGTGGTGGCATTGTATAACAGGTGAAGATGTTCAAATACAGTGCTCAACTAAAATCTCTTTCGGAAAGTAATTTGGTTCACAACTATCATCATCGCAACCATGATCGAGGTAAAGATACTGTTACTTAGCCTTAAAAGAAGTAACCATGATCGAGGTAAAGTTACTGTTACTTAGCCTTAAAAGAAGTAACTATTCGGTCAAAACGTGTTTCGATTACCTACTTGTTTCTTACTTTATTAAAAAAATTACCTTCTTTCAGAAGTAACTCTCATCTCAAAGTCAAAATAAGTAACTTATCTTCAACTTTAACCAATAAAAAGTTTTAATTTTGAAACTACTTATTTTCTTTTTAAGTAAACTTTTCAAGTGTTAGGGAACTGAATATATCAGGAAGGAGCTGCTTACTTGTTTATAGCCATGCAACACCTGGCAAACTTCATTGTGTAGGTCATTACTCCTAATTTCCTGTTAAAAAGTACAAGACAAGTACGGCAATCAACTTCAGTCTTATTTTAGAAGGTTTCAATGAAAAAATGTGACAGCGTCACTTACATGCCAACTAGCAATAGCTTTGCACATGAAAACAAGAGAACTCAGAGCTCCAGATGGGTTTGCTCTAACCTGCAAGACACTAATAACATGAAGTGAATGCCAATATTATGGTCAAAATCCCATCAAGCACATGAAAACAACAAGTGCATACCATTGCACATAAACCTCTGAAAGCATCTTCCTTCTCGATATCGTCCCGTATCCTGTCATAAGTTGATAGATAATCAGATAGATTACTAAATAGAGATTTTCATTACCTGGAAAAGGTTACTTCTAATATCAAGTAACCTGATAAACAATGAAGCATGACATGTTGTATGGCAGATACAAAAGTGCTGTAGTTAATCATTCAAATATATAGGCCATTTTCATAATATGACAACTCTGTTTTGGGTTGGGAAAACTGCTATTTGGCAGCATACAACAATTGACAAAAAACCATTGACAACAATGATGGGAGGCACAAGTTCTATAGTCCGCTGAAAATACGCATTGAACAATAAAAAACATGAGCTCTCTACATTTGTTTCAAATTATGTTCGACTTGGTTTTAGGCATGTCAGATGATATTGAACACTTCTACTCTTTTATCTTCAACATCTTATCACAAGTTTGAAAAACATAACCTTTCTATACATTGGAAATCCATTTCATAGTCGGTTAACAGGGAAACAACTTACATGGACAAAGCAAGACACCATGACTGCATGAAATGCTCCATGTGTGGTGAAACAAGCTCTGGACATACCCACGCGATTCTTCCAAGTGTAATTGCACAATTTTCTATGAGTGATTTGTTGAGCCCCTACACAATGTAAGTCAACACAATAAGAATAAGACAACGAATGGATTCCTCTTTTTTCCAATATTTTACATAACACAAGATACACATGCATACAAACGCCGCAAATAAACAATACATTGTCACTCCTGATACTTTCAATCCCATGTCAGACGTGTCCACATGGCACAACAAGAAGCGATTGGTTCCTTCAAACACACACAAATACGACTCTACAACACACAATGCAAGTCCTAGGAACTAGATGCGATTGGTTCCATCAAACACATATACGACTCTACGACACACAATGCAAGTCTTAGGAACTAAGTAAAAACTACTATTCAGTAACATTTGCCTTCTAATGTTTCTTATTCATTAATTGACATAACCATTGTTGAAGCATCCTAAAATTAATTTACTAAAGTGATGATTAAGAAGCCCATCTATTCATAGTTAAGAACTTTCTTGAACAATTTCCTAGGTGGTTAAAGACCAAGCCCCACAACCAAATTCCATTCCAGAACCTTCTACCCAAGCTTGAGACACTGTAAGTGGCTGTTTGGTACTTATTAAAATTAGATTTTCAATAGATTTTGATAAAAGCTGATAAAATGTGTAGTTGAAAAGTTGTCGATCCCATGAAATGTGTGGTTAAAATTAAGTGTTGACTTTGACTTGAGATTTCAATTGGATTTTAATCCAAACCAAACAGGGCTCAGTATTGGGTGGTGGATTGAATGACAAACAGTGACAATGTGCTTCCAGCAGACACAAAAGCAGAAGTAATATACAAGATTATTATCTTCGACTTTGCCATGGTAATTTTGTTTTCAGAAAATAATAATAATAAGAATAGAGCTACTTTCCCTAAGAGAGTTGCCACTTGTTTTATTATCAAACAGAAAATTTATTATTTATAGCATCATGGAAAATTTGAAGTAATCAAAGATATGCCTCATGAATAGGAAAATAGTATATGATTCTTATATATGCCACAGTCCCTTCACAAAAAAATGCCATAAAATGCAATGAAACACCAAGTGAATGATCACCTCAGGACATTGAAGTATTGGAACTAAGCATGAGATTAGAGTCAACACTATTGACGACATCTCCTTGCGAACCTGAAATTCAAAATATCAATTAACAGATCATCAAGGTAATAAAATAATTTACACTCAATAGATAAAACACGTAATAAGATACTCTCTGAAGCAGTGGGATAGCATGCCAACAAATTAAAGGCATTGTTCAAATGCACATTATGCTGAAAACCCGAGAAAAACAATTCAAACTGATGCAACTGGATAGAACATGATAAGAATTTGGATTATAATCTTTAAATTACTATTATAAATAGGACATAAAGAGGTCTTCTCTTGCATTTTTCACAAACCCATCATCCAAACGTCTGTGTTGCAGGTAAAGGGTTATAAAGCATGAAGAAATAAGGGGCCAAAAATGAAGTGCAGCAATGTATACAGAAAGGACGGTTTGTCTAAAGAATTGATAATCATGCTCTAAAAGTGAGTCATTTGCTCAATTTGACCGATACATGATGATGCATAACAAATAACCATACCTTTATTGCTAGTTCTCCAATAGCCCAGCATGCATTGTTGGCAACAGACAGAGTTTCCTTCAGCTTTGTGGTGTTCTGATAAAGCATATATTAATTAGACAATGAGCTTTGGGGCTACCGAAACTATTGCCATCAGAATTCAGGAGAGTGACGATTTACTCACCAATTGCTTGGCAGCAACATCAAGAAATTCAGGTAAACGAGAATGCAAATGAACAGGACAGACCTAATAAAATCATTACAAAGAGGAACTATGAATTGGTCTTACTGCATTAAGATTCAACAAATAAAGTACACTAGTAGATTGGAAGTGAGGAGGAACTACAAGGCTCTACTCATAAAATAGCATAATCAGGCATGCCCCTCACGCGAGGCTTTCATTGAACTCCTCAGAGCTTACACCTTCATTGTCATTTGTCATAGTCTACGCCTCGACTCATTGAGGCTGAGGTGTGCTGTTTGTCTTAACTTTTCTAGACGTTTTGTTACTGGTCTCAGCATTTTGTTGGTATATTTAAGGTGAAAGGTCATTTTGGATATTATAAATACAACAAGATAGTAAAAACTAGAGATGCATGACTTCGCTGTTTTCTTCTTGTGGAGTATCATTGTTTTCATTTTCTTTTTATGTCTTTACAGGCCATGGTCTTGCTAGTACAGGATAAGAAGAAAGAATGGGAAGTAACTGATATCTGTAAGGAGAACTACATGGGATCACATATGGTGATTATTGTTTTAGAGATGCTATTAGTAAAATGATACTATTATGATATCCCAGAGATGCTCTCTGTAAATTTGACACTGAATTCAAGCACCAAAGAATATATATCATAACTAGAAAATGATACATCTTATTATGTGATCCCAGAGATGCTCTCTATAAATTTGACATTGAATTCAAGCACCAAAGAATATATATCATGATTAGAAAATGATAGGAGAGAGTACATATTTGATTACTTTGTTAATATTGTCGTTATAGATGGATCTGGTTATATTGTAAGAAAATTTTAGTTATGGATTAATGATTGGGACTTAAATCAGGTGCTTAAGAGTCATGTCAGTTTCCAAAGCTTTGGACACATTACTCATGTCGTGTCAAGTATCCTGTCATGTACGATGGTAATTGAAGTGTAGGAATAACATAGGTCACAACTTACTCTAGCAAGGTCGCCAAGCAATGCAAAAGCACTTTGGCGGACATCATGACTATCATCCATGCAACATTGCAGAAGCAAGTCCCTTAAATTACTTTGTGAAACCTGCAGCAAAGAACAGTACTGCTGAATGATGTTCAAGCTATTTTATATATTGATCCTAAAAAAGTCTCAAGACAAAACCATGTGGCATCGACTGTAGCAGGTAAATTCCATTCGCGGTAACTATACTTTCATCAAGATTCAATCAGGAAATTGTACGTCAATTATGTTAAATTGAGAAACTACAATTCCAATCGGCTAACTC
This sequence comes from Fraxinus sp. 1973-6204, assembly GCA_903798365.1. Lineage (NCBI taxonomy): Eukaryota > Viridiplantae > Streptophyta > Magnoliopsida > Lamiales > Oleaceae > Fraxinus > Fraxinus sp. 1973-6204. The sequence continues at coordinate 6,790 of CAIGRR010212198.1, read as the reverse complement.
CCCTTTAATTTGATTTCAATCAAGTAATTACATTTTAATTTGATCTCAATTAAGGTAACTTTGTCTAGTCCAATTGAAGTAATGAAAATTGATAACATGGAAGCCAATAAATGATTATCATCACACGAGGCCATTAGTTGTTGACGTAGAACAAGAGCAACTTTAGTGAAATAAATGATAGTCATCATTTATTGACAGTTACCTTACCGATTTTCATCATTCCAATTGATAGAACCTGATTGAAATCAAATTAAAGTGCATTTACCTGACTGAACAACTATGAAGCACAGTTTCAATCATGAAACTGGATGAAAGTACAGTTACCATGAATAGAAAGTAGCCGACTATAGAATCGTCAAAATCACAAGGACTTCAATAAAGAACTATGAGAACAGCAATTGGCATTCACAATGATCAAGATACCAATTTATTTTCCCTTGGTAAGAACACAACGAACAAAAAGAGCAACCAGAAGGACTAAAAAAATTTAATGGCCTCTAAGAGCTACCTATCCAATAATAGGTCATCGCTTTTCATTTTCTAGCTTTTCAATAATTTACTTCAAAAAAAAGAGCGTCACTTGTCAAGAATTTTGTTTTTAGTAATTTACATCAGATGAAGAACACTCCTGTAGACATTAAAATTATATGATGTCTAAATAAGATATTGTAGTGAAAGTAAGTACCAAACTATCTATCCCAGCACCAAGACCTTCAGCAAGTCCAGAAAGAAGATCCAAAGAACAAACAATGAACTCTTTATCATACTGTGCACCGACCGAAACAGGATCAACCTAAAAGCAAACTCTCAATCAATCAGCCAGTTTTGAAAAAACAAGTAAATAAATAGATTCTGGAGAACTGTTCTAGCTGCAATATATGGACTGCAACTGACACAGAAGAATTTGATATGGTTAGAAATATTTGATAATTACTGGACATAAATAATAGAACATCAAATGAAGGGAAAAACTTAATCACAAAGCTGAAGCCTGAAGGTTGTGCGTAATAGTGGCAATTAAGACAAGAAAAATGGTACAAGGTAAAGAAAACAAAGTTGGATCTTGTTCAAAATTGAGAATTGAGAATTATATATTCATCATGGCCACACTAAAACTATTTGCGTGGATATCAGAGGAAGAACACTTGATCGTACTCAACAAGGACCTACAGACAATTTCGCGGGTGCATGCCTGCACGTGCATGTCTGCATATTAGAGAAACTGAGGAACAGGTTCAGTTAGATTCAGAACTGCTAGTGTCAAATGCTGTAATGTGGTGGGCGTCAACATAGTTGAACAGCTTCATAAATTTTCCAACTCTTCCAAAAGAAAATCAAAATTGTCACTGAGAGAATAGATGTCATGTCAAATTATAACCTTTGCCAACTGTTGAGTCTGGATGATGTTTATGCACCTCTGAAACACTGGCTGGGCAAATGGTGAAAATCCGGGACCCAGTGCCTGAAAAAAAAAAAACCAATTACGCACATTCTGCTTCACAACCATGTCCAAAACTAAAATTTAAATGAAATGAAGTATATAAACAGAAACTAAATGCCACAAAAATCCAACAACAGTACAATCTTATCCAATGCTCCATATAGGAAACATATAATTGGAGCACTAAAAATATGTTGAAGTTATTATTAAGTGCACAGATGATATTAGATCATACAACTCAACCACAAATTTCCGTATACCCCGTGACCCCCAGCCCCTTCTTCCAGGGCACAACTGACATAAAAATTTTGGCACTTATATTTTTTTTTATCAAAAAGTACTAATAGATGCTAATTAAATATTGAACTTGATTTGTTAAAACTTAACCAGGCTATACCATGTAAGTACTTAGCACTACTTTTCTGTATTCTGGTTAATCAGTGTCAAATTGATCAAAGTATCCAAACTAAGAAAACATTTCTGACAAGTGATGAATTGGAAAATATTTAAAGCAGTAATTAAGCCACAAGATCACCAAAACTACCAAAAGATACACATTCAATTACCTTCATGTAGAAGACCAAATACCTTATATGAACTGAACATGACACACAAGACAAACAAGTACCTGCGCTATTGATGTAAAGCATTCTAGCAGTGGGAAAAGATCTTTGTCCGAGTTGGAAAGTTGCTGCCACTTTGCAATCAGTGGCGGCATCAAGATTTCAAGATGTTTGGGCTGCAGTATCACCACAATAAAATCAGTATTATAATTAGTTCATACAATGCTGAAGGTGAAAAAAGCTCTTTATACAACAGTACGCCTGCCGAATATAGAAATAGGAAAACCCATGCAAGCACTGTTGATCAATTCTACCTGATTTAGTTCCCCACCAACAGCATCTGCTAATGTTCCAATAGCATCATATACAATCCTGATATTCCGTCTCTGTAATGAATGATACTATACTGTAAGAAAGAAAATAGAGACACAAAGGGAAGAATAGACACCGGGAGCTGCGATAGGAATTTTAATATCTCATCAAAAGGTATGAACTCAACAAATTATATAAAGCTAGAACAGTCAACGAAAGGAACGTATGCCAAACCTGATATTTTCCAAAGGCACACATTAAGTGTTGCAAAATGATATCCAATCGTGGTGCTAACTCTTCTGCAGCGTCCTGCATATATGGAAGTAAGTTGGTATGAACAAGAATGAAGATGAGGATCCAATTGCATATAGCTTTCTTAAGATACCTCTTCAAGTGTTGCAAAAGCTGAACATGCAGCCTCTTGCACCCGCTTGTTATCATCCAATATTCTTCTTAGAAGGCCCATAAGAACTTTGTCGAATTGCTCACCGCCTTGTTGATGATCAATACCCTAGAACGGACAGAAAGTGCTGCAATCTTTAAAAACAATCACAAACATGGCTCTTTTGGCAAATTAAGGAGCCTTTGCAGCTATAAAGCAGAAAAAAATTGATAAACCAAGAAACCGCAGACATCTTACTTCATTAAAGCAATAAATCTTCTTTTGCATCTGGGAGCCTCCCAGACCACCGTAAGTGGCATAATCATCTGACAGGCGATTGTGATATCCAATCACCATGGAAAAATAACATAATCACAATTTTCACTCTAACCATTACAAATACCTCATCATTGTGACCATTTTTTTTTCTAGTTGGATTTAGGATAGAATATTTATAGAGGGGACATTTAACATTGACAGGTGGCAAGTCCAAAGTAAACACTGCATTTTCCAACCATATTGAACCTGGTCCATGCTTGATTATCTACAAAACCCTGAAACCATCCCTCATAGTGATATCCTCCAAGGAGTAGCAGATATGGTGTTTTCTTGAGGAAACTAGATTCAATCCCACTTGGGTGAAACCGCTGGTTTCAGTTTATTTTATTCAAAATAAGTTAATATAATTCTATAATGAACCCTTTCAGAGGAAACAGAACTGTATCCATATTAACTAAGAGTCTTGTGAAGTGTTGGTTGTTACCAACAACTCGAGAACTTGTTCAGTAATTCACCTAATTCAACATCAGTGCTTCCACAGGCATATTTGTCTTTATCCTGTGTAATGTCTATTTATTGAGTCTGGCCTTATTGTTAGTAACAGCTTTAAATATGTTAGCCAAATATAATACTTCCAAATATTGTGATGCAGTAAACAATTTCTGGAAAACAGGGGCTAATGGACGTTACTCTGTTATCCATTGTAAGAAAAGTTTAAAAGTTACCCTCAAGTTTCATCGGAAAAGCAATAAGCAGTTGTGATATCTTACCTGAACTATATATTTGCTGAACCGGGATAGAGTCCAACAAGAGATGCTTCGAATCAGAGGAAAATTGTCGTCTAAAAGTGGGATGAGAAATGTAATAATCTGCAGAACAGAACATGGCAAACGACTCTCCAGATAAACAAGACCAAATTATTGAAAAAAACCACGACCATAAGAAAAATGGACAAATAAAAGAATAAACACATTTCCCACCGAAATAACGAATGCATAAACCAAACATCGCAATGTTAGTTGTAGTCAGGAAGCATCAAAGACAATAAAACCTAGGATAAAAAAAATTGTGAGTGTTAGATCAAAATGTCTGATACTTCACTCAGTGTTTTCATGGTAGCTTAACAGGCACATGGAGAAGGGCACAAGCAGATTAATATTAAGTTGCACATAATTTTAAAAAGAGGAGACATTATCATGCATAAGATGATGGTCAAACCAAATGTTCTATCCTATAATATGCCCGACCTTGCGCTGTAGTTATTATCATATCATACGTACTGTCCGCTTTGAGAGAGCTTGGGCCCATCTTACCCCCTCACGGCTTTCTAACGCATCCCTCAGGCTCTCCCAAAACGGACAGTACGTATGATATGATAACGACTGCGGCGCAAGGTCGGGTCGTTACATAATATGTTGAAGCATCCAGGATCTTATTATAAACGTCAGACCTTCAAAGATAATATACAGGTCAAAACCTCGTTATCTCATAATTCAAATTACATTGACGTGGTCAACCAGGCGGACTGTTTCGAAATATAAGCAATTCACCTAATCATATTGACTGTTGAAAATATTGCAGTTTGTAAAAAGTATTATCATTCTAAAATTGTTTCTGAAAAATTGACACTTTCTGAGTTTACACAAGTTCACAGAAGAGAGACCATAACAATGAATGAGGGGTATTTGTCCACCCCTCACAAATTTTCCCAGCACAAAGCACTCCAACCAAAACAAATGTAAATGATGAAGAGGTGTGCACTATGCCCGTTTTATAAATGCTAGACATGACTGCCCATTTTAAGATGTTAGGTCACAAAAGGTAAAGGAGGACATACCTAACACAATGCTAATATGAGAGTTGATGAGCAGAAAAACAACAATGAAAACAGACAATACAAGTGTAACTGGCTAGATATCCAAAAACATTTATACTGTATACAAATGAGTTTTTAGTCTCATTTAACAACTTCATTGGCTAATCTGCATATAAAAGTAACATAAAATTATCTAACCAATCTTATCAGAAATTTACCTCCGGCAAATGAGGATAGAGACCATTAATGCAACCCTCAGCTATGGCGCCAAGAGCTAAAACTGCAGCTTCCCTGTCTTTCCAAGTTGCATCGCCTGTAGTGGACAAATTAGCCTGCGAAAAGAAGTAAATGTCAGAATTTTCATTCTATATGAAAAAGAAAGAAGCTTGGATTTATTGATGCAATATATCAATTACAATAGAAAGTTTCATTCTAGGATAATCAGTAGTCACTAATCATGCACCAAGGGATTACACAAGCCATGTTAAAAAAAAAGAAGAAGTCTGAGAATCTTCCACCCCTGTAGCACGGATACTTCAACTAGAGTAGCGTGTCCGTTTTTAACACATGTCGAATACCGACACTCCTCGAACACATTTTTTTCTTATTTGAAACATCATATATTTTTAACTAAAATTTATTAGTAAATAAAAAATATATATTCATTGTTAAAATACTTCAATAAGAAGTATACAACTAAATTTATATTACATAAATGGAAGTATTTTAAAGAATTTAGTCAACGTATTGTATCGTATCAGTACTTTTTGAAAACCGTGTGTCGAAGTATCCGACATGCATCGTGTCGGACACACTTGTCCGTGTCGGTACTTCATAGCCTCCACCTATGTCTTCTATACACACCAACAAAAGAATTACTTTATCGAGTCATTTTCATTCAACAAAAACTTATGCAATGTATCCACTAAAATATTTCATTCATTGCTAAATAACTTGAAAATTTTCAAGCCATCTTCAATATCAATGGAGCAATCTAACGATATGCGATTATCACGACATCAAACAAGTTTACACCTCCTCTTATGATTTGATTTAAAAGAGTCGTGTTATTTGTTTGTCAAAAACAAATATCTCAAATCTTTGTGATGCAAACTTTGATCAACATCAGAGAACTTGTATCAAATCACAACAAAATAATTTCAATTCCTATTATAGGGTTAGCTGCATTAATCCTTTTTTGCCTTCCCGTCCAATACATCACTAAATCTACAGGAACTTAAGTCAAATCAACAAGTATAATTCAAGTTCCATAGGTAAATGCATGCAAAGCAAAAACAGAATTTGCGGTTTGATACAATCAGGAGAATTACACCAATGCAGACTCCTATGAAGCACGGACACTTACTAGGGTGGCGTTTATGTGTCTGAAACGTTGTGCCAGACACTCCTTGGAAAATCTACTATAGTCATGTTTCATAATTTTGCCCGTAGTAATATATGATGTAAGTCAAGAGTTACATTAAACCCTATTTGATGGCCATTATTTTGAGAAAATAGAGTTTTGAATAGTAATTTTTTTTGGAGAATGTGTGGTTAAAGTAAGTGAAAAGTTTTTGGTTTACGTGCAAAATATTTTATTGTGTAAATGTTTGCTTGAAAATGAGTAAACAGTTTTGAAATAATAGTTATCAAACCAAGGCTTAATATGACAAATGGCTACTGTTATTTAGAAGATTGCAATTAAAAAGAAAAAAATTATATATTTTATTGCAGTTTAAAAAGTATAAAAACAAAGATATACTACATGTACAGTTTTAAAGAGTTTAAATCATCATGTCCTATTTTTTCGAAAAATCAAGTATGAGCGAGTCCATACCGTTTCGTCTCGCATCCATGCTTCTTAAGCAAACTCAAATAGAAAAGATCTATGGTTATCAATAAACCTTCAACTAAATAATATAAAATGGAATATTTAGGATAGAGAAGGAAAAATAGAAAAATAATTCCCTACACCTCTATATTAGTTGACATGTAAA
>CAIGRR010212183.1:0-12069 GCA_903798365.1 Fraxinus sp. 1973-6204 | reverse complement strand
GAGTGTGCGAAAAATAGTATGAGAAGTGGTAAATATATATAGAAATAGAAATAGAAATTGAAGAAAGGAGAGAGGGAGCGTGAAACACTGGTATTTAGTTTTTGTTTATGTGCCTGTTGTAAATGTAAATCTCCGTCACGCTCTTAATTCTCTCTCCATCTTACTCTCCCTTTCTCTCTCCTCCATTACCCATCTCTGCAACTTTTCTCAGCTGGGTTTCCATCAATATCCATTCTTCTTCCATCTGGGCCGCCAGAAGAATTCTTCTTGATCCACCCCACCTGATCTGTAGGTAAAGAAGTCACACACACACACACACACACTCTCTCTCTCTCTCTCTCTGTACATGTACATATAGTGTGTCGTGTTTTTATCAATATGGGCATATATTTTTGGGTTGTTTTCTTGTGGTAAATTTTGTGAGAAAAGATGTAAAAACAAATTGGGTGTATTTTTTCTTTTTATATTTGAATGTTTGGAGCTCCATTTGAGCCCTTGTGGTGGTAATTAAAACGTGGTATCTTTTTTTGTTTTATTTGCTATTGATGATCTATTAAGACTTTAAGGTTTAGTTTTTATTATCATTCTAAATATCATTAGTGTGAGATTAGATTCTTCATGTCATTGTACACGTAAAGAATCAAGACTGTGATTTATTTATTTGGAGGTGATGAATTGCTGAATTTGACAAATTTATTATTTTTACTTTTTATTTACTCTTGAATTTTTATTTTTTATTTTTTGGATAAATTTGAATCTGCAACTTTTGAAGTTAAATTCGGCCGTAGTTAAGCCTTCAAAATTTGAAGTGAGGAGTGTATTGATATGAACATTTTTTTTCTTTTTTTAATTGGCTGTAATTGATCTGTCATTACACAATTATTTTAATTAATTGATAGATTTGCGCATGAAAGAATAGTGGATGACGATTTGACAGTCATTTTATGAAAGTTGTGCAATGTACTTGTACATTTTTTATCATTTATAATGGATAATAAGTTTAATATTTTTGTCTTTTGTTATTAATTCATTTCCAGGTGGTGTTCTTGATACAAATTCTTTAACCCGGTCTTTTAAGGTTGGGCAAATTTTCATTTCAACGTTAATAGTCTTTTAAGCAAGCTCTTCACAAGAACAGAGAAGGCAGGTGTCAGAGTTTTCATTTTATAGTTCTATGAGGTAGTAAAAAAACTGTGAAAAATGGCACGGGGTAGGATAAGGGCGAAAATTCGAAGGAGCAGTCTGTACACATTTTCTTGCTACAGACCACAGGCTTCTGAGGAAGAGGGGCCACATGACATCCAAGGTCCGGGTTACTCGCGAATGGTTTATTGCAACCAGCCTCATTTACATGAGCAAAAGCCACTTAAATATCGCTCCAATTACATCTCTACGACAAAGTATAACATCATTACATTTCTACCTAAGGCCATATTTGAACAATTCAGACGTGTAGCCAACTTGTACTTTCTTCTAGCTGCAATCCTTTCATTAACTGATGTTTCTCCATTCTCACCTGTAAGTATGATTGCTCCTTTAGCATTCGTGGTTGGGTTGAGTATGGCTAAAGAAGCTTTGGAAGATTGGCGACGCTTCATACAGGATATGAAAGTTAATTTGAGAAAAGCTAGTGTACATAAAGGAGATGGTGTATTTGGTAACAGACCATGGATGAAGATTCGTGTTGGAGATGTTGTGAAAGTAGAAAAGGATCGGTTTTTTCCTGCCGATTTACTTCTTTTATCGTCTAGTTATGAAGATGGAATTTGTTATGTTGAAACTATGAACTTAGATGGAGAGACAAATTTGAAGGTAAAAAGAGCCCTCGAGGTAACTTTACCATTGGATGATGATGCAACTTTTAAGGATTTCAATGCAACCATAAGATGCGAGGATCCGAACCCTAATCTTTACACTTTCGTAGGTAATCTTGAATATGACCGCATTGTCTATCCTCTCGATCCTAGTCAGATACTTCTCAGAGATTCAAAGCTTAGAAACACGGCCTATGTTTATGGAGTTGTGATATTCACTGGTCATGATAGCAAAGTTATGCAGAATTCTACGAAATCTCCTTCGAAAAGAAGCAGGATTGAGAAGCAAATGGACAAGATAATTTACATCCTTTTCAGCCTCCTGGTTTTCATCTCATTCATCAGCTCAATAGGTTTTATTGTGAAGACGAAACGTGACATGCCAAGCTGGTGGTATTTACGCGCCCCAGATAAAAACAATCTTTTTAATCCAGACAAACCACTGGTTTCAGGCTTTTATCATCTAATCACCGCTCTTATGTTATATGGCTATTTGATACCAATATCCCTCTATGTTTCAATCGAGGTTGTAAAAGTCCTCCAAGCATTGTTCATAAACCGCGACATCCATATGTATGATGAAGAGACGGGAACTCCTGCTGTGGCACGAACGTCAAATTTAAATGAGGAATTAGGACAGGTTGATACAATCCTATCTGACAAAACTGGCACCTTGACATGCAACCAAATGGACTTCCTCAAATGCTCCATTGCAGGTGCTGCATATGGAACACGTGCTAGTGATGTGGAACTTGCTGCTGCAAAGCAGATGGCTATGGACATGGATGGGCAGAGCAAGAGTAGTACACCTCTTTCGTGGCAGAAAAGTGGAAATGCATTTGGGCAATCAGAAATTGAATTGGAGACCGTCGTTACTTCAACAGATGAAAATGAACGCAAACCTGCAATAAAGGGGTTTAGCTTTGAGGATAGCCGGCTCATGAATGGGAATTGGTGCAAAGAACCCAATGCAGATGTCATATTACTGTTTTTCAGGATACTGTCAATTTGTCACACTGCAATTCCTGAACTAAATGAAGAGAATGGGGAACTTACCTATGAAGCAGAATCACCAGATGAAGGTTCATTTCTTGTTGCAGCTAAAGAATTCGGCTTTGAGTTCTGTAAAAGAACTCAGTCAATCATAGTCGTTCGTGAGAGATACCCATCTTTCCAAGAGCCAATTGAAAGGCAAGACTGCGAATAAATTATTTTTAGTGACAGTGTATTTGGAAAGTAGTTTCTCTTGGATCAGTTGTCTTTACATCTAATATATCTCTGTAAATTCAGGGAGTATAAAGTTCTCAATTTGTTGGATTTTACAAGCAAAAGGAAGCGAATGTCTGTTATTGTACGGGACGAGACTGGTCAAATTCTTCTCCTGTGCAAAGGAGCTGACAGGTTTGTCATTCAACATCTTGTTTGCTACTTTGGGTTCCCTCCAAGTAATTCCCAATCCAGAAAAAAGCCTTTTTAAGAACAAGCAATGAAAGTGCAGTAAAGGACAATGTGACCATTAACTTTTGCATATTATCAACATGTTCTTCATATGCTCTTTTTTGAACTAGTTGATCTAAAAGTTTAAGCAGGTGGGGGCTGTATACATAATTTAAATATTGTCTTCAACACGCCTCCTCATATGTAGGCGGGTATATTTTTCAATTAAAGTTTAACACGTGAACAATTTATTTAAATGAGTGGCGACGAGACTTGATATCAGGACCTTTGCATGTGTGCTTTTGATACTATGTTGAATCGCTTGATCTAAAAACTTAAGCTATTAGAACCACATATATCATTTAAATATCGTCTTCAACACTCTCTAATGTGCATTTGAAGAATTAGTTGTTAAAGTTCGTTTTAATTAATTTATAGGCACTGAGCAGGTGAGCTCTGTTATTTTTTATTTTTTCGTTTGATCTTTTCCTTTTAATATTGTGTTTGGGCTAATATGCTCTGGAATTTGATGCTATCCCTTCTTTACAGCATAATATTTGATAGGTTATCAAAGAACGGAAAAATGTATGAGGAAGCTACTACCAAGCATTTAAATGAATATGGGGAGGCTGGATTACGAACCCTTGCACTTGCTTACAAGAAGCTCGAAGAGGCCGAGTATTCTGCTTGGAATGAAGAGTTTTCCAAAGCAAAAACCTCAATTGGTGGTGATAGGGACGCAATGCTCGAGCGGGTTTCTGATATGATGGAAAGGGACTTGATACTTGTCGGTGCAACTGCAGTGGAGGACAAATTACAGANTCGAAGAGGCCGAGTATTCTGCTTGGAATGAAGAGTTTTCCAAAGCAAAAACCTCAATTGGTGGTGATAGGGACGCAATGCTCGAGCGGGTTTCTGATATGATGGAAAGGGACTTGATACTTGTCGGTGCAACTGCAGTGGAGGACAAATTACAGAAAGGGGTATATCATATGTTGTAGCACTGCTGTGAAGCTATCACTACACACGCACTCGTGGTTTGTAAATGAACATTTTTCTTTGTTTACTACTCTATAGGTGCCTCAATGCATAGATAAGCTGGCACAAGCTGGTCTCAAGCTCTGGGTTCTGACAGGTGATAAGATGGAAACTGCGATTAATATAGGGTCTGTCTCTTGCCAGCAGAATCTGGCTTTAACTATTTTATGGTGATCATAGTGTCTGAACGATCAAAGCCTTCTGGCTGTTAAAATGAAATCTTGTGACCACTATGCAGATTCTCTTGTAGTTTGCTTCGACAGGGCATGAAGCAAATCTGTATTACAGCAACCAATGAAGCCACATTAAGCCAAGATCCTGAGAAGGTAGTTGTTTATAGAAATAGTATGCAAAACATTTGAGCATGTTTATTATAATTTATGGTAGCTTTCCTTGCTGTTTGTTACTTCTCAGTCTGTGAAAGAAAATATCTCGATGCAAATTACCAATGCGTCTCAAATGGTCAAGCTTGAAAAGGATCCCCATGCTGCTTTTGCATTGATCATTGATGGGAAAACCTTAACTTATGCATTGGAGGATGACATGAAGCATCAATTTTTGAATTTAGCAGTTGATTGTGCTTCTGTCATATGCTGTCGTGTTTCACCTAAGCAGAAGTCTCTGGTAAGCATCTTTTGTCTTATCTACTTATTGAATTTCATGCTGCGTCTTTTGCAATTCATTTCTCGAAGTTTCTGAGATAATTCTACCGAGCATGTTTAGCTAAGCTGAAGTTACTTTGTTTCCAACATGTTTGAGTAATTAAATTATTCTTACTTTATTGTCAAAATAAATGACTTATTCCAACTTTGACCTGTTAAAAGACTTATTTACTTATAAGCAAACTTTTTAAGCATACCCAAACCTGCCGATAGTTATGACTGCTCAATCCTTCATTTGTGCTAATGTTATTTGGCAATCAGGTAACAAGATTAGTAAAAGAAGGAACTGGGAAAACCACATTAGCAATCGGTGATGGTGCAAATGATGTTGGTATGATTCAAGAAGCAGACATTGGTGTGGGAATTAGTGGATGTGAAGGAATGCAGGTTTGTAACATAATCTTATCAGCTTCAAATGCAGTATGCAATGATGAAATCATAGTAATTGGTTTTTTAGACGTGTGAAGCATTTGTTTCTTTGGAACGTGTTTCTTGAGAGTGCGCAATACTTGCAGTTGAATCCACTATCCCGAGTACTATTCCTACTTGCCATTCTGCTCAAATAAATTTCATGCCCTTGGACAAGAGATCTATTTTCTTTGTATCCTCATGAATCGTTAGTTTTGTTACTAAACTGATTTTAGGTTTTGTCTTAATTATATGTCCAGATTTTTCATGCTGATCGTTGATCAATGCATTCCTCATTGTTTACCTTTTATTATGTGTACTTGTCTGCTTCTGCCTTTGAATAGTAGGAAAAGAATAAAGATATTTGAGAGCATTAGATGATCATATTCCCCGCTCCACATATCTCGAAATTAGCCAACATTTTTCAGCAGTATTTGATGGAATGCTAACTCTGATACGATACAAATACTGGATAAGCATTTTAGTCTGGAATCCGCAATTTGGTGGCTCCACTTTATAAGAAAGATTGTGCTTTCTCCCAAATGTGTCTGGAATCAGATTCTATAGCCATTTGTTATTCACAAAATAGTTATATACTTAAAGAATCACTTACCAAACTACAGAAATGATCAAGTACATCAAGAATCAGAGAGGCTTGCTTTGGCATTCCTTCACTTGCAGAAAGTGATTGTCTGATACAAGTATTTTCTTGTTTAAATATAAGATATGCATATGCTTATTTGAATTTTGTTCATATTGTCTCTTGAGAAATTCTAACAAATTTGGTGTCAACCTTAGTGATAAAGGCAAAACTTTAGTGGTGACCAGCTGAAAGAGAAGGGGGAATATAATATCAGTATATATAATCCAATTTCAGTTTTTTTTGTTGCCCAGCTGAATTGTTGATTTACCACTTGATAAATAAGTTGTGTTCCAGTTCAACAGAGTTATGAAATTATTTGTTGAATTATCACTATTCATGGGCTTCATTTAGATGCCGGATTGGATTCAAATCTGCTTTTGCTTTAAAAAGATCAAGGAAGAATGAAAAGATGTTGAAAGCATACCCCGGTTGTGGATTATATTACAAATGGTAAATGCTAGATTTGTTGGCTGAAAAATAATCTCTTCCCTGAGAATTGTGATTTTTAGTTTTTTTCCCAATAAATTAGGTTTTATTTCATTGTTGATCAAGATTTTTGCTTATGTTTGGTTTTTTAAAAATTCACGTTATTAACATTCTTTTCAGGTCATGGGAACTTTTCATGAGCATGTATTACTTTTAGATCAAAATAGGCTGACACAATTTGGGCTTTTTGTAGGCTGTAATGGCTAGCGACTTCTCCATCGCACAGTTTCAGTTTCTAGAGAGGCTTCTAGTTGTACATGGACATTGGTGCTACAAAAGAATTGCACAGATGGTATCGTCTTAGCCTACTCATTATGTTCTCATTGACGCTGTCAAAAGACACTATTAAAAATATAAAATTTCCACCTCTGCATGTATGAAGCATGTTAATTATTGCGTGGATGTAGTCCTACTTCGTGTTACCCTCCGTCTTTGTTTTATTCTCACTTTTAACTACAATTCTCTGCTCTCTCAGATCTGCTATTTCTTCTACAAAAATATAGCATTTGGCCTTACAATCTTCTACTTCGAGGCTTTTGCTGCCTTTTCTGGACAGTCAGTTTATGTTGACTGGTACATGCTGCTGTTCAATGTCGTTCTTACGTCATTGCCTGTGATTTCACTTGGAGTATTCGAACAGGATGTAGATTCTGAAGTGTGTTTGCAGGTTAGTCTTCTTTCGATCCTTTCTAAATTTTATACGCTTGAATTTCCTTCAAACTACCACAAGTTCAGCATGTGTAGAATGCTTGGGATAAGAACACTAGTGGTCAATGAACTTTAAGTTAAATTTTCAATGAGTATCAATCAACTTAAACATTGTGACAATTGGGACACTGAACTTGAAAAATTGTTACGATTTGGTCACTCCGTCCTTTAATCGAATAGATTGTTTCCTTTAATCGACTTGATGCATATAGACAACAAACTTGAAATAAAAATGAAATTTTGCTAAAATTTTATGACAGCCAGTTTACTTAACCCGAGAATGCTTTGTATTGATGCAAACTTATGAACAATGCAGTTTCCGGCCCTATATCAGCAAGGGCCAAAAAATTTGTTCTTTGACTGGTACAGAATATTCGGGTGGATGGGAAATGGTCTATACACGTCCCTCATTATCTTCTTCCTCAACATTATCATCTTTTACGACCAAGCTTTCCGTGCTGGAGGCCAGACAGCTGATATGACTGCAGTTGGTACTGCTATGTTCACTTGCATTATTTGGGCCGTTAATTGCCAGATTGCACTTACGATGAGTCACTTCACGTGGATACAACACTTGTTCGTGTGGGGTAGTGTCACGACATGGTATGTGTTTCTTGTATTCTACGGAGAATTATCATCAGCCCTCGATGAAAATGCCTTCAAAATCCTCACAGAAGTTCTAGCTCCGGCCCCAATTTACTGGATCACTACCCTCTTAGTGACCATTGCTTGTAATCTCCCATACCTTGCTCACATTTCCTTCCAAAGATCGTTCAATCCAATGGATCATCACATCATTCAAGAAATCAAGTACTACAGGAAAGACATTGAGGATCGGCATATGTGGAAACGAGAGCGCTCGAAGGCAAGACAGGAGACGAAAATCGGGTTCACAGCCCGAGTCGATGCAAAAATCAGGCTGTTAAAAGGGAGACTGCAGAAGAAGTATTCAACAATGAGTGCACCTACTGTAATACAACATCAAACATAATTATTATGCATTTAAGTTTTTTTTCCTTTTTTCTTTTCTTTGCATATTTTAGGTTTTTTGGATGAGTGAAAATTTCCCTTTTTTGTTTTTTCTTGTCGAACCTTGTTGGTTCATTCTTAGTGCCTTTTTTGTCCAGTATAGTGAGGTATTCCTAACACCAAAGCACTTGGGCTGTTGTATGTATGATATTTGCATATGATTATCACTGCCTTGTGAATATATATAAAAATATATTTGCCTTTATTCCTCTTCCTTGTGTATACTTGTCTAAGCACTCTTATGTTAACTGACGGTACTTTGTTCATTTCATCGGGGGTGCTCTATGGTTGGTACATGTACTTGTGATCCGTTTGCTAGAGTTGAATCGGGGAAGGTGTTGAACCTTCTTTTATCTATGACATTGTACTGGATTCGAACATATTGCAATCTTTTTGAATTTGTTAGGTTCAAGATAATTTGTAATTGGTGATTTTGTGAACAAAATGACTGAAATTGATATATTGTAAAAATTCAAGGAGTAATGTGCAATCAGTCAAAAGGTTGGTGTTTGAGTATATGGTTTCGAGAATGGGAAAAGAAGAAAAATGACGCGAATTCTCGCTAAACTGTCGCCAAGGTTTGACTCGAGCTACAAAAACAGAAACATCGTCGTTGGACCGTCGCTGGCCTTCGCTCGAGCGACAGGGTTATACCGAAAATTTTCATTTCGCGATTTCAAGGTTTTTTCCTCGGCCCATCTGTTTTGTACCCTACCTATAAATATCAAAACTCTTATGTACGAAATTCTTAAGGTCGAACATTGAGAGAAAAATGCTACAAAGTGATTCTTTCATATTATATTCTTTCAATCTTCATCCGTGTGAGAGTTTTGGTGAGAAAAACACCAGTTCAATAATCCCAATACCAAATCACTACTTCCTCTATATCTGGTCAGAGTTTTGAAGATCGAAGGAAGTTGACAGGAGTTCCTATCTGTGAAGAACGGGTCCTTCTTCGTGATCCACGAGAGATAAACGAATTCACAAAGTTTGGAGTTCTGCGGGTAGCAGATTCCAGGTAGAGCTTTGACAACGGTAGCTAAGGATTGGTGCAGGGGAGCATGAGATCCACGGAGAGCTGTAAGGAGTGCAATCGGGAGATCAGATAGTACAGATCGTCTAGTCTGGTAGACTGTAAGTTGTTAAATTCGTTTATAGTTGATTGACTGACAAAGTGCTCGGAGTTTTTTTCAATATGATTTTTCCATGATCATCCTGCTGTTGATTTACTGCTTTCATTATATTGTTTGATTATACAAACTGCGGTACTCAAACTTAGGAATAAACTGACTTGTATGAATAACCATCTAGAGAAGAATTAAAAAGTGACTTGTTGCCGTTTAATTCATTAGTAATTTTAATTCCGCATTATACACCTATTCACCCCCCTCTAGGTGTTATTAGGATCGAACTACGCATTTTTCAGAATTATTTGTCAGTTGAGACGCATTGAATGGATTGGCTTGAATCAAACCCAACATTCTCCCCTTGTTGGACCGTCGTTGTAGCCCATGATTGGTTTAGCTAAAATTTGGATTCTTAGTTATTTTGATAAAAGTTGATAAAGAGTGTGGTTGAAAGGTAGATAAAAGTCGTGGATTTCATTGAATCTGAAAATGAGTTTGTAAGAAAAATAAGTTGGAGCAAAACAGAAACTTAAATCTATCTGTTTTGGTGCAGCCAAGTGATGGATTTCGTTTATTCAAACATCAAAAGGTTCAAAGTCAGACTTGGCCACTCTCAGCTAAGGTTGTTAGACATATGATTAGACTGCAAGAATCAGACAAATTACAAGAATTAAGACGGATAAACTGCCAAAAGAATTATATATATATATATATATATATATATATGGAAGTATGCCATTCGAATATGCATATTAGTTTGGAACAGCAGCAGTGATCAACAGAGAAAAGAAAAACAATTAAATTACTCACTTTCGAACATTATGATTAATTAACTGTATTATTACAACCAAAGTGTAAACGAAAAGTCTTCAATGATAATTCACTTTACCAACTCTCTCATTTCTGCTTTAAATCAGCAATTTCAGCTCAATTTTTAGTTAATTTTAAGTCGTTTTTAAATGGCATCTTTTTAGGGTTAAATTTACCAATGGCCACCCAACTTTATATTTAGTGTCACCATGACCACCCAATTTTATTTATTTCATAATGGCTATTCAACTTCTTTTCACAATTTTCACTAATTTTGAAAGGGGTAAAATGTTGATTTTGCTATAATGCAAAGTTACTATTTTACCATTTTTAAAATTAGTGAAAAATTGAAAATGATGAAAAGAAGTTGGATGGTCGTGGTGATACTAAATATAAAGTCGGATGACCATGGTAAAACAAAATCAAAGTAGGCGGTCACGATATCACTTAATATAAAGTTAGATGAACATTGATTGATTTAACCCTATCTTTTTATCACGAGATTGGATGGCGCCTCGGGGTAGGAAATAAGTTCTACTATTTCGAATTATTTTGTTCTTTGGTTGCTTGAATTTGATTATTTTTGTTTCTGTTTTCTATTTAGCAATTTGTTTTATGCATTTTGCATGTACTAATATTCGTACGAATGAAGAGGTTGCTATCATGCTTGTTAGTAATTAGAAGAAATCTTTACTCATTCTTTTAGCTTCTCATTCACGGGCTTTTTTATTTCTTATTTTTTTTGGTAGTAGCATGTTCACGTAAGCTTAAAAAGTTCACTTTTAAAGTAAAAGTAATTTCCGAGAATAAGTATGCCACTTTCAAATAGTACGACACATTTCATGTGATTCACAAATTTTTTTGAACTTTTTAATCATATTTTATCAGTTTTTATTAAAATCTACTAAAACTTTTATCAAAAACTTTGTCAAATGCCTCACTTCTTTTCAATGTTTCAATATATAATCCATTACGCCTCACCAACGAGGCTTCGGTAGAGCCACGTGTTGCACACGTGGCAAAAGAATGTAGGCAACACTGCAATTTTTGTCGAACCCATGAGCATCCGAACCGGTATGGATGGGCCGAATTTGTGGGCTGTAGCCGACCCTTAGTTATTGAAGTGGATTGGCAAAAGCTTCCCAAAGAGAATCTTTATTCAAGATCTTGTAGCAAATGGGGTGATTTAACAACTCAATGCAAAAGACTGCTCCACTCAACTAACAAGTCTAGTCCAGTTTTACATGGCAAGCCTAAAGCTGCACAACCGTCATTTCACTCAATACAATATGGCTTAAGAATGATTGATTGACACCAATGACAAGAAAACACAACTGTAAGGACGAAACCACTTGTACATTCATCATACGGTTCACATCCGTCACCTCCTACTATAAAAGCTCTTTCTTAGCACTATTGAAGGTAATGTTAGTTTAACACAAATAAACCTTTCTACACTTTGTTGCTTTGTATTGTATTCCCAGCTCCGAACCCTTTTTCTTGATAAAATTTATGCCCCAAGCATATTCCTCATTCAACTATATATTCCACCATACTGACTTGACCGTCAAAGTGTTTGCAGCCACATCTCACACCACTGAAGCCTGGTTGTATGCTATAACGATTTGTCCAAATGTACAGAATGACATCAGGAGAGTTGAAATCTATTGGCCACATCATCTATACAAAAAGTGGGGTCAACACAATCAATCTGCATGTGTTTTTATGCAGAGAGAATAAATTTGATTGGAATAGCCATAAATGAGAGCATGATTGGTAATTACATTATTTTGTTTTCACTAACCTTTGATAAAAGTTATTTGATCAAGTATTGTTTTATGTTTTGATTCTGGTCCATTGTATTTGTAGAGGAATGATTATTGAAGATTCCTCAGCAACTTCAAAAA
>CAIGRR010212167.1:0-11345 GCA_903798365.1 Fraxinus sp. 1973-6204 | reverse complement strand
GATCAATTCTGGTATTGACTTGTTTTGTAACAATATATATATATATCGGTTGCCATCTCAATCTCAATTTACAAGTTGCTATGCCCATTCAAGTTTTTATCCTCTTTCTGCAACTTTTTGTCTTTCCACTTTCAATTATTGCAATGTCATTGTAACATTTGGTTGACTTTCCTCTCTCGTTTTGGTATGTTTCAAGGAAGATATTGAAGCGCTAATCAAATGTTAAAAGAGTACAATGTTGGTAAGTTCAAAGGTCGTGTTCTAATGTTGTTGTATTTTGAGGTAACATGTTAGGTAACATATGTTCGAAAGAAAGTAACATATGTTATTTAACTAGTTATAAATTTGATTCTTGATTATAAATTTGTTAGTTTCTTGAATTTCTTGATACGATATCTTTGAAGCACAAAGTAGGTTATTTTTCACAATCTAATCCAATAATCAAATATAGTTTTTAATCTTATATCGGGTGTGTTTGAGCCACATTATTTTGGAAGAATGTATTCTGGAATAATAGATTGATGAAGAATGTGTGGTTGAAAAATAAATAAAAGTTATTAATATGATGGAAAATATTATTTTATTAAATAATGTGTGGTTGAAAATTAGTAAAAGAATGAAAATGAAAATTTTAATGTGTACCAAACATGGGCATCATATGTATTGTACTATGTTANATGTATTCTGGAATAATAGATTGATGAAGAATGTGTGGTTGAAAAATAAATAAAAGTTATTAATATGATGGAAAATATTATTTTATTAAATAATGTGTGGTTGAAAATTAGTAAAAGAATGAAAATGAAAATTTTAATGTGTACCAAACATGGGCATCATATGTATTGTACTATGTTATTTTTTCAATAAAAATGACATACTCAAGATGTTTGAATTGTTTCACTCGACATTTTTTGCTACCCTTAAAAATGTGATTGTATGAACAATTTAATCTAATGACTATTTATTTCTTTTTTGTTTAGTTGTGTAGACCATAAAATATTATTTAATGAACCATCATCATGATGTTTTAATTACTTTTTTTTCAATTAAAAGCAACATATATAGTGGCTCCTTATATTATTTCACATGGCATGATTGGCCAAGAGTAAAATTATTATTATATGAACAATTTAATTTAAAGGACAGTTGTTTTCTTCCTATTTTATTGACTTACCGTACATTTATAAAGTAATGTAACAATACGTATTGATTCTAGTACATTTTTTTCCTTCTAAGCAAATTTGGTGAAAAATCGGGTATCGCTCTGAATACCACTTAAAAGTTATGAATTACCAAATTAATAGCTACTAAGTTACCAAATGGTTATTAATTATCTGTTTTTAGTTTTGACCCTACGTGCGGAATTAATCAATCAAAAACAAATCACTTTTGATTGTTTCTAAATAGTTAATCAAACAAATCAATTTTCCTAATTTTGAATATCACAGTAACAAAGAAAGCAAATAACAAACACTAAAATTATGATAGAGAAACCTCAATTAAGTAAAAACTTCAGGACCAAGCCAACCTCCACTATAGACAATACGAAATGAGTTACACTCATATGCTGTCTAGTCACTCCACTAGACTTCCCGATCTATTTCCTGCTAACTCCAACGTCTTCGCCAAGACCTGCTCCAAGATCTTCTACAATTGTCTCTTCCCAGTGGAATCCCAATAACATGCACAAGGTCTTGTGCACTTCTTGCACTTGTAGTCCAACTTCTCTCAACCTCCAGAAACTTCTGAAATCTAACCGAGAATATATATTTCTATGTCCAATAGGAAGTATGTGGTGTTTCGGAATCAATGAGTTTGATGTTTTTCCCAA
Source organism: Fraxinus sp. 1973-6204 (assembly GCA_903798365.1). Taxonomy (NCBI): domain Eukaryota; kingdom Viridiplantae; phylum Streptophyta; class Magnoliopsida; order Lamiales; family Oleaceae; genus Fraxinus; species Fraxinus sp. 1973-6204. The sequence goes on along the minus strand of CAIGRR010212167.1, from coordinate 9,514 downwards.
ACAGGTGGTTATACGATCTCAAGAAGAAAGAATGAATTACAATAAAAGAATATATTCTCGGATCTTTAGAAAATAAAATGAAAATAATGAAAACCACCTTAAATTTCGTCCAATGGCTTGGACATTTATAGGAGATGATAATTGGGTTGAATGGACCGAAAAAAATCCATTTAAAAATGCAAATTAGGGTTTTCCATATAATCCTATCGCTTGACCTAAACCTCGGAGATAGGCAAGCGACGACCCCTTGCTCGAGCGAAAGTCGAGCAACAAGCGAGCGACGAGGATTTTGTTTTTGTCGCTCGAGCAATGTTTAAGCGATAAGTTAGCAAAAATGCGGAGCCGTGTTTCTCCTCTTTCTATACTCGAACCATAGACGTCATAACCCAACTTATACAAATTGCACCCTAGGTTCTTGACTTTTACAATACGTTACAAATTAGTTCTTTTTGTTCACAGAATTGTAAACACTAAAAACCTAACATTTGGAAACTCGATACTTTGATTGGGTTAATTTACGAATTCGGTCGGACAAATTGAGTGAAAAAAAAAAACTGAGAAATTAGGTAGGAGAAAATTTCTTCACTTTGCCTTCTCCTTAGTGGGCTCTGAGATATCCTTGGCCCAACTTGCTTAAAGCCTATTAGAAAACTCAACAAGCCCACCGATCCTATATCCCCTAGCTGAAAACCCTAATCTTCAACAGCGTTTTGATTTTCGCGCAGCAAAAGAATACTCCAATCTTTCCCAATTCTTCTCTCTGCAAATCAAAAATGGCTACTCAGATGAGCAAGAAGAGAAAGGTCTACTGTCCGATTCAATTTATAGATATATATTTTTGCCCATTACGTAAATTTGTATGCTTTATTGATTAATTTGTTCAATTGAATTTGCAGTTTGTAGCTGATGGAGTGTTCTTTGCGGAACTGAATGAGGTGTTGACACGTGAGCTTGCGGAGGATGGATATTCTGGTGTAGAAGTCAGGGTTACTCCCATGAGAACTGAGATTATCATCCGTGCTACTCGCACTCAGAATGTTCTCGGTAATTATACCCTCTCTCTTCTATTGATTTTATATCGTTTATCTGCATAAAGGTTATGCAGAAAATTTGTTTCTGTTAAATTTGATTTAACCCGTGTTATTTCGTTTTTGATATGGTTTTGTATATTTTGAAATCGATTAGATATTTAGGAGATTGCCTCAAGTACTAAATATTTTTACATGCTCATGGATTGCATCTCGATCGTTCTGCGACTTGTAAATTTATTTGTTTTTCATTTTTAGGGGGTAAATTAGTTATAATTCTCTTTCTCTGTAGGTATGCTGTTTAAGAGTTTACCTTTTCATATTTAGCCCCTGTTTGGTTTATATGAAAAATAAGATTTTTGGTAAATTTTGATAAAAATTGATAGAATATTTAGCTGAAAAATTGTGGGTCCATGAAATATATGGTTAAAGTTAATTGTTAATTTTGACTTAAATTTTAATCCAGCTTTGTAGCCAAACCAAACATCTTAGTTTTAATATCATTTTGCTCTTCTTGATATTTATACGGATAGGTGAGAAAGGAAGGAGGATCAGGGAGCTGACCTCTGTGGTACAAAAGAGGTTCAAGTTTCCAGAGAACAGTGTGGAGTTGTATGCCGAGAAGGTTAACAACAGGGGGCTGTGCGCAATTGCCCAGGCTGAGTCCCTCAGATACAAGCTCCTTGGTGGCCTTGCTGTCAGGAGGTAATCAGCTGGATCCTGTTTCATTCACTCATTTCTTATTATATAACCGACATAATCTTGGTTTTGTATGTATTTCAATTATTTATGCGGTGACACGAATTCGTCAAAAATGTATGATTTCTTGTTTCTAGGTACTTTATTTGTAAGATTAGCTGGTGTGTGATTGAATGTATAGAAACACAGCGGCTTTAGTGTATTTGTTCCCATCAGTTTGACTGTGTTAGACTAATACTATCTATTACACGGACACTTCAACTAGGATAGCGTATCTGTGTCGGACACGTGTCGACACTGACACTTCTAGGACAGTACCATAATCATTTTTTATTATAAATATTATATATTTTTAACTCAAAATTATTAGTCAATAACAAATTGGTACTCATGTTTAATAACAATAATAATTAATAATAAATATAAAACAAAAATTATAGTATATAAATGAAGAATTTTAAAGAATTTAATTAATGTGTCGGCGACGTATCGTTCAGTACTCTTTTGAAAAATTGGTGTATCCGAAATGTATCGTGTCGAACACACATGTTCGTGTTGTTGCATCATAGCTAATAATTTATATATTATTAGTAATACCTTCTCGATTTTTATATGAAATTGGCAATCTTTTGTTTGTGGGAAATTAACTCTTGTTGTTTGCAGCTGAGTATGAGATGCCACCATGTTTGTTATAATGTTCTTAACAAAGTTACAAAGCAAATAGATGCTTTTATACACATTTTGTTTCAGACAGTTCAATTAAAAATTGTTTTACATCCACACACCATCTTCCTGGTGAAATGTATTCTTTTCTAAGCTCTTTATACATTAGAGTCGGAGACGAGTTGCTTGGCTTATAAGCACTCGATAGAAAAAGTATGTGGGGATACTTCTTCTCTATCATGCTTATAAGCATGAAATAAGATAATTATCTGCTCTGCAAAAGTTTTGTTTTAATCCCTTTTTATCTTTTCTTTGAGAAAACAACACCAGTGAAATTTCTTGTCGAATGCTCAACTGTTTGTTGATTTCAAAACGTGAATTTGTTAACCTAACATTTACCTGTTATCTATAAAGCAAATAGGTTTGGTGCTGCATTTGTGTTGAATATGACTAAAATAATTGAACATCTCCGAGATATTTACTGATAACCTGTGCATTGTCCTTATTACTGTACCCGAGGTTGCTATATTCTTCAGAAAAAAAGTTTAAAAATTCTTGCAAGACCTTTTACCTTCCTCTCTTATTGCCTACTCTTGATAAGCATGAAAACACTTCCAAGTGTTTTCTGGGATTTACCATGGGTCACAATATCATATTTTGCAAATTATTAATGGGTTTCCATACTGTATTATACAGGTAGTTTGGAATCCTAAACTTGGAAGCTAGAATCATATTTATCTATAGCTTCTTGTGACTCAACTTTGCAAGAATAGAATGATGAATTAAAAAGTGCATCATGGTATTTATTTTTTATTTTTTATTTTTTTGTTCTTTTTTCTCTCTTTGCATGAAGGCTGGTAGCAAGAACTCTCTGATTCCGACATTTGAATATACAGTTATTTCCAATCTTCTATCTCAAGAATTAGGAAATTAGGAAATTGGTTGGAATTTATTTTGTTGATTTAATCTTTCAAATAATTCTTTTTTTCTTTTTTTTTTTATGTCATTTCTGTATGATAATATTTGGCAAGTAATATATTTCTTTTTATCTTCCTTAGAGCATGCTATGGTGTTTTGAGATTTGTTATGGACAATGGAGCTAAGGGTTGTGAGGTATGCTTGTTAATGAATTTTGTGACCATGATTATTTTATGCCTTCTGTCCTGCATTTCAACAATAATTAAGTTGGTATGAATTACAGGTGATTGTCAGTGGGAAGTTGAGGGCTCAACGTGCTAAATCCATGAAGTTCAAAGATGGGTACATGATTTCTTCTGGTCAACCAGTGAAAGAATATATTGACTATGCTGTTAGACATGTTCTCCTTAGACAGGTTAATTTCGCTTATATCTCATGTTTCTGAAGGAGCATTTTGTCAGTGTTGTTGCATTCTGCATTTGTTCTCTTAATCAACTTTTGTGTTACGTGCATTTGCTCAGGGAGTACTTGGAATCAAGGTGAAGATCATGCTCGACTGGGATCCCAAAGGAAAGCAAGGTCCGACCACTCCTCTTCCAGATCTTGTCACGATTCATCCTCCAAAGGAAGAAGAGTACATCAGGCCAGCAGTGCTGCCAACTGAAGTCGAGATCCAAGCATAGAGCATTATATTTGAAATCTTCTTCAATATCAGGGTCTATTCTACTTCTCTTGAATGGTTGTTTTTTATCCTTGATAGACTAAGAAGACCTGTTTGACTTGACCAATTTCAGATTTATAACAGCGAGTTTCGTTAAGCTTTTTGTAGAATCATGTTTTCTTCATTTTAAGTAATATTGATGGATTATGTTTGCCTTTTAGTATACTAATACTTGATCAATTTTATTCAAGTGTTTTCCATGTTCTTCTCATGTGTATTCTGGGTTCCATATTATTGAGATTTATACATGCTCAAATGGTTTTGATCACAAGGAGCAGCGCTCCTGTGAGCGGTTTGCAAGCATCCTATGTCATTACTGATATCTGCTGATTTTTTGCTTGTTAGTAATTGTAATTCATTAAAATGTCTACATATTTCCTTTAATAGCTCGAGTAAATTTTCCTGTTTACTTACATACATACATACGTGTGTGTTCTTTGTTTTTCGAGCTTTATTGTATGTGAGAGTAAAGAATATAAGAGAGCACATAATTGTGCAAGTCTTGAGCACCCTCCATGTAACGTTATGTAAGGTTTGCTTCTAATCAAGGTCTTAGAATGTAAGGAAATCTCACTCACTCACACTTTTATGTAGAAATATGACATTGAATTATATGTAATTTTAATGGTGTTATAATTTCTTATAGTTTGCCTTTCCTTTGCTTTCATTGCTTTCTACTTCGTATCTTTCCATTTGACCATTTGGCTGGAGTTCACTTTATAGACTCGTTCACAACTTATTAACTGATTAGTTTCGAGGTTTATGAATCAAATTACAAGTATTATTCTTAACAAGAGTTGCATACTGAATTGGTTTGCAAGGAGGGACATACGAGGAGGCGAATATTTTTTTTGAGGTTGGTTTGCAATTCCAGCTTTGTGAAATTAATATTGTAATTATTTCTTTTTGTTCGTAACTTTATTTATTAGTATATTATTATTTTTTGTGGAATATGTAGTATAGAGGTTCTAAATCTTTCAAACCTTTTTAAGTCCTTTTTGTGGAATATGTGAACGGTTTTCATCGAAATAAAATTTGATGGTTGATCAAAAGTCCAGAATTTGATCATAGTTTGACTATATTTAAGAGGGACAAAAAGGAAAAAGAAATTTCATCAACCTCCCAACCCTTTCTTCACCATTTTTACAAGGATAATTGTAACAAGTCTCGAACCTTTGAATCAATAGCAATTATTTTTCAAATCTTTGATTTGTTGCAATCGTCATTCCTAATATTTTCAAGTGTTGCAGGTGAAGTTCTTTTGAACAGTTTTCATCCACAATTTTGTTAGTTGACAAAAAATTTAATTTTTATTACATTTTTAATATTTTAAAAATAGACAAAAGAGTAACTTTTTATTTATCACATTATATAATTAAATTAAAACCCTCACCTCCAACCCAAAATTCACACTGACCATCGCCACCTCTCCTGTTACCAACCACCTACTATCGACCGACAAAAAAATGGCATTGGAATGGTAAAAATTGGCAGCAAAGAAGATGAAGAAGAGGGAATTCTATGGAGGGAGAAGGAAATTAATGAGAATTATTGCTCGAAAAAGGGCAGAATTTAAGAACTTATTGATGCAAAAAAAATGGTTTGATGTTTTTTCAGTTCAAATTTGAGTTCTTCCAGACGGGGAGAACTTTCTTCATCTAATTCGGAGTTTTTGGGGGGTTCAAATGAAGTAAATAATTTGTTGTCTCTCACCAAAGCTTAAGCGTGTAAGAACAAGTACAGGGGTTGAAAATCACATATTTCATAAACCAAAATGAGGAGTTTTCTATGGAAAAAAAATAAAGGAAAATAAAGTGGATGACAATTTAATCAAATCGAAATCTAGGACCATGAAGATTTATGCCAATTTAAACAAGGTGAAATAGTATGTTTTCCTTGGAGTAGGGATGGCAAAAAAGCTCGTCGGCTCGGGCCAAAAAATGTTCGAGCCGAGCCCGAGTTTTTTTTTTTCGTCTAGTAGTAACGAAAGGCAGTATCCAATTGTATAAAAAATTGCTCGCGGTCTACTAATACCTCCAGTGTCTACGATAATATCGGAGGATGCATTTAGTTTAGATGGTCGAGTTTTATGTGACGAACGATCAAAACTAAAAGAAGATATATTGGGAGCTTTAATATATTTGAAGGACTGAGAATATGCGAAATTACGTCTTCAAGAACAAGTTGATAGTATAATGGCCAAAGAATTGCAGCAGATTAAAGCATAAGATATTGTAAGTTTTTAAATTGTTTAGTTTCAAAAATACGAAATTTTTAAATTTTTTGTTTCAAGAAAAATTGTACACAAAATATTTTATTCGTGTACAATTTTAACTCCGCCTACGATAATTGTAGCCGGTCCCAAGCCCGGAGAAAGGATGAGGGTAGCATTACAAATTTTATCAACTCCCCATTTGTGAATTTGAAGAAAACGAAGAAATCTAATCCAAATAGAAGCTTTGAGGTGGGGGTGGGTATGTATGAGGGGTGAGAGGAAGAAGACGATTCTGTGGGCGCACGTGCTTGTGTGTTTTCTTTTTAATTTAATTATTTAACGTGATAAATGGAAAGTTATTTTTTTGCTCCTTTTTAAAATATTAAAACGTGGTCAAAGTTAAATTTTTTGTCAATTGACAGAATTGTAGATGGAAACAGTCCAAAATGACTTCACCTGCAACGTTTGGAAATGTTAAGGGTGACAGTTGCAATAAATCAAAAGTTTGGGGAAATGCTGCTAGTGTTTCAACAATTTGGAGCTTTTACTGCAATTACCCCCTTTTTTATATCTCCCCTCTTTCTCCCCCTCGCCCTCCATTTTCTTCTTTTTCTAACGGCGGATGCAGGCTTCCAGTGGTCGTGCGGAGGTGAACAGCGGAGGTGAAATTTGTAAAAATTACAAACCTGAATCAAACAGCAACATAGTACATTTGAAGGTTCAACCATCTGTAGTATATAAAATGTTGTCTAGTATTTTCTTTAAGCGCCTTATTTTTATAACGTTTAACAAAAAACAATATTTTTCAATTTATCCCTCAATTTAAGGATGTCAAAATGTTATGGATGGCTCGATCCAAAGGTCAGGCACACAAGAGGACCAAGATATGTTGGGCCATGACTTACGGGCTGGTCAATGGTCTAGCTCACTCTTAAAGTGATTATCATATGTGAAAATTTTAAAAATTACAATACAAAAAATAAGTTTTAAGGTTTGTTCATTCATAAATTAGATGATAATTCCACATTTAATATTAATAATAATATTATATATATACACACGGTATCTCTTTCTTCTCTATCTCGTCTCTCTATCATTTATTCTTTCTCTTAATCACACGGGTCATATTGAATGTGTCACAAATCAATGTCAACAGGTCACAGATTAAAATTAACATGTCATAGATCATATGTCATGTTAAAGGTAACATGTTATATTGCATAGGTAACAAATCAATGTTTACATGTCACAGATCATATTGTGCATTGTTCACAGATAAGTCCACTAGTCACATATTAGACAGAACTAGTCACATATCATATTGTGCATTGTTCACAGATAAATGTCCACTAGTCACAGATTAGATAGAACTAGTCACATATCATGTTCCAGAATCACCTCACTTCACATTTCATACGTCACATTAGATAAGTCATATATCATACACAGAACTGTGTGTGCTGATGACATGTCATAGATTGTATTCACATGTCACAGTCATATGTTACAGCCTTATAGGTCACAAGCAACAACTCACAGTTCACTAGTCATATTGCATAGGTAACATATCAATGTCCACATGTCATAGATCCAAGAGAATTGGTCATAGTCTATTGATTTCTCCGACCTCAGTTTGTGATCGTTGCCTTCAAGATTATGATACATAGTACCGATAACTTCTAAATTGTGATTTCAATCATCCCGCGGATTTCAATTAACCAAATTTCGATGGTGAGAACTGCACTTATTTGCTCTGACGAGTTCTAGATTCTCTCTTTGTTTGAACTTCTGATACACAATGCTGACAACTTCCAATTCGTGATCTCAATCGTTTGGCGGATTTCAATTAACCAGATTTCGTCAATGAGAATCGAAGTTATTTGCTTCAACGAATTGTCGGCCGATTCTATCTTTGTTTGATCTTTTGATATCTTCCAATTTGTGATCTCAATGGTCTGATGATTTTTAAATAATCAAGTTTCGGTGGTGATAATGGAGAATATCTGATTTAGAGAGGTCTCTGTGGCTTTTCTACTTTGCTTGGTCTTCACGATTTGTTGTTTTGATGAGTACCGTTTGAAAATGGTAACTGAAGACGTTATTTTATGAAGTATGTTTATTAGAATTTATTTTATATATAATATTTATTAATTACCACATGAATTTTGAATTTTAAAAATTTGTTTTTTAAAAATGAAATGGGTTGCAGTAAGGGCCCAACTTATGTATTATTATCTTATTATATTTAAAATATCTCCATGAAACTCTCTACATACAAGATGCTCTTTATTTTAAAAACTAAACACATTTCTAAGAAACTCTTTAACCATAAGATACTTTATATTTTAACGAGCCGACCCTTAAAATTATGCTCCAAAAAACTCATTAAATTAACATTTTAATTAAGAGCGTAAAATTGGCTCTCCAAATTTGTGAAGACAAATTATAGGGAATAACAGTAAATATTTTTTGGAAGTAGTAAAATTAATTGTAAAATATAAAGAGTATATTTGAGTATTTAAAAAATTTTACTCTCTAAATTTATAAATGCTCATTGTCGAATATGCTATTTAAAAGTAAAAAATCTATTGGAGATGTTCTAATACTTAAAAATAAGATCCAAGAGACTATATTTTAACTTTTTAAAATAGAGAGTGAGTTTACTCTCTAAATTTATTGAGTTAATTTCACTCTCTATTCTTCATATACAATGATTGCATTTAATAAGTAACGGATTTTAATACTTTACTTCTTAAATTATTCAAAATACATTTGAACTGATTGGTCATTGACATATAAAAAATTATGTTAAAAAAATATTAGAAGAAGCCAATATATATTCTCTTGAGAAAAGTAAATTGAAGAGCCAAAATAGAGAGTATTGTTGGATTCCATTTGCAATTTTCCTATCTAATTGAGTCCTTAACGAAGGTACACTTTTATTTAGGACATCATTAAGAACTCCAATTTGTTAGAATATAAAGACACAATGTCTTTACTCTTTGCCGTCGAGAGGGTTTGGTTACAACTAAAGATTGTAATTAAGTCAAGATTCGAGGGCACAACTCCAATCTTTACATTTGCACGTTCAAATATTCGTGATTGTCCCTCTTTGAAGTTTTCCACGTAAATTTTTGACACTTTACCTAATCCGATAACGAAGACATTTTTATGGAAATTGATAGGGCTGGACAAAAGTTCCGAATCGAATCGAATCGAACGGTTCTTCATAAATTAAATACCCGAATGGGTACCCGAATTGAGAATCGA
>CAIGRR010212029.1:0-10636 GCA_903798365.1 Fraxinus sp. 1973-6204 | reverse complement strand
CCTCTATTTGGTAAACATTAAAATTTTAATTCTCATTTTTATACTCGGTTTCAACCACACATTCTTCAATAAAATAATATTTTTCATCACATCAATAACTTTTCCTTTTTTTTCAATCACACAATCTTCATCAATCTACCATTCTAAAATGAATAAAGCTTGTTGTACAAAATTATTTGACAAAAAAGTTGACAAACTCTCGCATGATGGCTGGCCCCACATGAATAAAAAATTTCAAAAAAAAAATGTGGGTTCCCCCTATTGTGAGGGGGCCGATTAGGGTGTTTGTCACCCATTGCCGATACAAGTAGGGCGGTTCTTTTAAAATATATTTTTCCATAAAAATGTGATTCAAACACACCCATTTAATGAATTGTTAATATTTATGAGCCGTGCTTTGTGTCCCGGCTCAATGACCGGGGCACAAGGCTTTTTCCTATTTCTATTGAATGACATCAGTTTGGACCAATTAGTCAACGTTCTTGGATCTCGTAGATCATATCCAAATTACAATAATGGTGTTAAAATAAATTTAATTATAATTTAGATTTTAAAAGGGGCAGTAAACTTTCCCAATGGAGAGATGCAAAGGAAATGTAAATTAGATTTTGGATTTTGTTATATATACATCAAAATTTAAATAATGTCACATGTTACTCTATCATTTGTCAGTTTAAAATGTAATCAGTTTTTTTATCAAATCTTTTCCCTTCACATCATATTATGTAATTCATTATTTACATTTTTTATGTACAAATAGCAAAATTCTTACTTTTTTTTGCCAAAAATATAAAAAAAAAAATTATAAATTTTCGTCTTCTTTTACATTCACGAGAGGCAAATAGTTTCACTTTTGCAACGTTCATGAAAATGACGGTTCTTTCTAAATTCGTGTCCANATTTACATTTTTTATGTACAAATAGCAAAATTCTTACTTTTTTTTGCCAAAAATATAAAAAAAAAAATTATAAATTTTCGTCTTCTTTTACATTCACGAGAGGCAAATAGTTTCACTTTTGCAACGTTCATGAAAATGACGGTTCTTTCTAAATTCGTGTCCAAATAACACGTAAGTTTGTTCAAAAGAAATTCCTCTTTATCTCATCAGGCAACACGATCAACAATAATGGCCATTTAATACGAAAAAATTGCTTTACCCTCAATTATTATGAATTTAAGTCCAATTATTTATTAGATTTTAGTCAAAAATTCAAAAGAACCCCGTGTCACGTGGACAATAACGTTTAAGACTTCGAAGAGGCATTCCTTCATTTTGTTATTAATTAAAAAAAAAAAAAAAAAACATTTGTTTTGGCTTTATTTCAACTTGCTTGGGTGTAGTAGCTCTATTACCAAGATTACCTTGTTCGGTCCAAGAAAGGAAAAGAAAAGAAAATATGTGGCAGAAAAATAATAAATATTATATTTTGAGTCGACTATACGATTTTTATCATTTTGTCATTTTATACATCAATTGAAAGATCAAATGTGAGAAGAGATTATATTAATTTTATTTTATTGATTAATCAAATAAAGCGGCTGATACGTATATTTTCTCCAAATTTATTTTCCCCCTACTTTTCAACTCCAATCATTCATGAATTTAACATTTGAGAAATTCTCAATAGGATCACCTTAAAAAAGTTTGAACGAAACATGACTGATTTGTGAGTTGGCAAGATGTGCCACCTCATCGATAAGCAAAATATCTATTGCCCACAGCCCACTATGGGCAAGAGATCGAGTCGTGTTGGACCAAATATGTCTATATTATAATTCTAGTAAACATAAATTGTGTATTCCACGTATTTGTCAAACAAATCATCCTTGATCATGGGATTACGTTCTTTCCAAATACATCGGCAAGTAATTTATCTCTCTTTCTTTTTATTGATAGTTGTGAAAATAAAGGAATTCATCTAGGTAACATGGCTACCTCTTGCGAATCTATATTATCTGTCGATCCAACATATTGAAGCTTGAACCCACCCTTCACTCCAAAGAAATGATAAGTGAGACATGGATTCCAAATAATATTTGATGTCAAAACCATCTGGTTCGTTGTGGAAAGTCAATTCGATTTTTCTTAAATTGTTTTCATGAAGAAAATGAAAAAATAAAAATTAAAAAAATACCGAACAAGCTTAGTTGAAAGATCAATCCCGTTTTACTTGCTTGTCGAGTTTGAGGCGAGACAAAGTAATTTGATGATCATTATTTGAAAAAATTAATATTTTGAATAGTAATTTTTTATGAAATTATGTTATTAAAAAGTATTAGAAAAAATTGAATTTACGTGAAAAATATGTTATTATGTAAGGAAAACTTTATTTGTACAATCGAGGTTGACAACTTCGATTGACAATCTCTCACATGCACGTGGGGTCCGCATGTTTAAAAAATTCAAAAATAAAAAAGTGGACCCCCCCCCATGTGAGAGGTTGTCAACGAATGTTGTCAATCTCGGTTGTACACATAGCATGGCTCATTATGTAATTATATGATTGAAAATGACACGTAAAAATATCAAAATATCCCAAAGCTGAGCTAACTTTGTCCCCATTTCAATAGAATCTTCAGAGGTCGATTGCCAACATTATAAGGCGTTGTCTGGTCCAAAAGTTATATTTCTTATTTTTACGCTAAAATTAAGGAATATTATCTAGTTATAGTTATAATAAGGACAAAACATTTTTCTATTAAGCGCTTTACAATTTTTCTATTAAGCATTAAAAAAAAACCATAACTAAACTAAATTTGCCGATTCGGTTCCAAACTTCAATTTCCATATCAATTTAGCGCTTTACAATTTTTCTATTAAGCATTTAAAAAAAAAATTGAATGAGAAATATGCCCACCCCTAAATCGTGCAGTACTATTCCATGTTATCAATCCAATGTGTCAAATATGTCGTCTATGCCAAAAAAGTAGCATCTATCTTATCATGCACCCGACGAAAAGCATTAACGTTGGAAATTTTGGAAGGAGTGAAAGACGAATTCTCCTAATCCACTTTGATGCTTGTCCATGCAAACGTTCTTCAACAATCACATTCAGCCTCGTTGGGTAGAGAATAAATTCCAATTAAATTTGAAAATATAACCGTTATTGAATCTCACTCATCTAATAAAGATCAACAATAACGGCTAATTTTTCAATTTTAATTCAATTTTAGTCTCTATCGAACGGAGCCTCAATAAATTTTACCAAACAATACTATGCAAACGACGATATTACGTCCTTAATATTGTTCAGTATTACTGAATCTAAAATATCCAATATACCATAAATATAATATAGCGGAGGGAAATTTCATTGCATTATCTTGTTTTGAATACATTCCCTTCTCTTCTTCTCATCTACTCAAAACAGATGTTTCAGACAACAATTTGTTTCAATCGTCTCTTTGGCTCAAGGGCACAATGTTTGGTTATGCTATTTTTAATTACATTTAAGCCAAAATATAACTTATTTTAAAACTCTCATACCTTACTATCAAAATAATTTACTTATTTTCAACTTTTAATCAAATATTTGATTTTTCCTAAAACAGAGAAATAAATATAAGGTAGGCATGCCACTCTTCTTTCTTCGCTGCTATTATTTGTATAACAAAAAGAAAAAGTTCCACAATCCCGTATGCATGCATTCACATGGAAAATTTCTAAGAAAGCAAATTACGAAAAACTAAATATCATCGACCAATCCTGATTTGCATGTAATGCTACAGAAAACAAGTCTCAAATCCAAATATATCTCCCCATACAATTTTCTTCAAGATCTAAATAAATAGCAGAAATAAATGGACCTTCTAGTAACGATCAAAGGAAGGGGGACGCCCTCCCCTCCTAGGACGATCATAGGGACCAGGCCTCTCCCTATAGTTTCTGCCTTCATAACGGGCAGGACCTCCACCTCCACCTCCACCTCCATACCTGTCACTGCTTCCTCTAGGACCTCCTTCCCTATCATAGGATCTGTCTTTACCGTACCCATTCTGGGGATAACGATCAGAGCCTCTGTACTTTTCTACCGCAAAGCGATCACCAGTCGGGGGATTCCTGCGCATATAGATGAACCCATAATGAATAAAACAATCAGTAAAAAATTAGCTACATCAGTAACATGAAATTAACTTGCATTGTCGGACTCGGCAGTATAAGGTTCACAGAGTTTACTCGAGCTTAAATATTAAATAACTCTTTAAAATAAGAGTATAACACTATATTCAAAGTAAATAAGGAAATTAAATTTTGCAATCATTTCTCCTTTTGGAAATAAAGGGAAGTGTTTCAGTGAAGAGATCATAAAATAGTAAATTCATTAAAATTTACTTTTTCGCAATAGGAGTACCTGTCATTAACATATCGATCACGGCTCCCATATCGATCATCCTTGCTGTCGTAACGATCCCTATTGCCATAACGACCTCTATCATATTTATCATCCATGTATTGTCCGCGGTCATTTGCAAAGTGATCGCCGCGACCACCAGCCCCACCATACTTAGAACGTGGAGGTGAGAAAGTTCGACCACTACCGGCTGACGGACAGTCTCGGGCCCAATGTCCTGGGCGACCGCATTTGAAGCATTCACCCTGCCCAGCTGACCTATCTCCTCCCCCATAACTACCCCTGCCACCTGAATCTTCATCCCCCATTTTTGGCTGAGCCTTGTTCACTGAGATGACACGCTCTCCAAACTCTCTACCGTGCATATCGTGGATCGCGTCTTCCATTGCCCGACGGTCAGCAAAGGTCAAAAAGCCAAATCCACGAGGGCGGCCTGTATCTCTTTCCAGCATTACCTACATGAAGAAAATTGCACTTGAGAATACAAAAAATAAAGGATGACTAACCAATCCAAATAAAGAGCATATTATTCAATAGATATAATTCTTAGAAATAATTTGAAAAATTCTGCAAGGGAAGTGATGTATTGTGTCAATACCACTAGCAGTGGTATCACCACAAGGTGATATCAACATAATCAGCTGAACAGAAACTTGCATGTTATCTAAATATAAATCTCACCAACTATCCATTTTCAATCACTCAAAAGCATGAATAATCAGGTTATTTTCATATTCATCAAGAGGAATGAGAAAAGATAATGAAGTACCCGGATGGAAGTGTTATTTGTTAGACTAATGTAAGAAGATTACCAAGCCTATCTTAAGCATTAAGCTATAGTCTAAGATATAATAATTGACTAAGAAGCTCCCATAATTGGAGTTGAAGCTATATATTTGAAAATTAATGACAAGCTGCAAAAGTTTAAACATGAAAAAATATAAGCAAAAATCAATTTTGCTCACATTCTGAAAACAAGATATATATGACAAATAAAATGTTTATTCTCTATTTAGATAAATTAATTATACAGAATTTCAAAGTACTAATATAAGTGAGAGCAGTCATCATGCGTAAAGCAAGCACGCAAATAAAATAATGAAGGGAAGTGTGTACAGAAATTTTTAGAGCCCTCTTCATTTTAATCTAAACCTGAAGTTACGAAGAGTCGAAGACATTTGGAGCAAACTTCATATAGGATTTATGTAAGATAACATGTAGAAGAGGAAAAGAAGTCTTACATGAGGAGACAAATCCGCAGAACAGCAGATTTCAATCATCTGACTATGTTCTATACAGGCCTCAAATTTCATAAAACCCAGATCAATAACACAGCACTCAAGAAATCATACGGGGACACGTTCCTAATGATACAGAACGTAATCTATCAGGTGCAGCCACTTGATCAGATTTACAATAATTGTACTTTAATCACTTCAGGGTTCGGTTCCGTAACCACTATATTTCATCCAAATTCATATCCAAAAAAAAAATAATAATACAGCCATGGGAAGAATCGCATGATGCATCTGCAGCTTGACAAAACCTTTCAAGACAAGCTTCGACCCTTAAAAGTCATCTCATTCCAATGCATTTGAAGCAACAGCTAGCAACATACTCAGTTGAGTTGGATAATGGAACCCAAAACTATTACTCAGCTTCCTTACTGACTCCAGTATATAATTCAAAATTAGACATTAAGGCAGCAAATTGCAACCACGAATGAGACTATTTTCTGACAATAGATACCAATGAGTTATTCAAGAGTGTGCCCCAGAATAATTTTATCATAAATAAACTCATCTAACAAAGAATATACTTATCACATACATAACCAGAGTAATCAGCATTGAAATCCATCCGGAAAGAGGCCCATTTCAACCTTTGACAATAATTTCAACGAAGCATTACTAATACACTAATACACCATTCGATCATCCTAAAAGTCCCGTGACTATGATATTGCCTCAAGAATAATACCTCACCAATAGCATGCGGATAGATTTAGGCTCAAATAATAAAATAAGCATTCTAGCGGGATTGAAGCAGATTTAATTTGAACTCTTTCTTTTGAATCATACAGAAAACCACTTCCTGGACAGTACACAATGTGCAAATCGAGAACACCAAGTTAGTAGGCCGAAATTTTAATTAAAAGATTCTGTAGCATGAAGCACACATCTTGCTGAAAGAAGAATACCGGATGAACCACCCATCAGCTTCTAGACTTGGTCACCATCTCCACAGCTTTTGTTACATTCAAATCTGGAAAGACATTGAGCCCTACAGGTTAATCGAAATCGAGGATGTTCATTTGAAAATCACTGCCTCTGCCAAATCTGAAGACTCTCAGGCACTGCAATCTCAGTTCTACAAAATTGCTCAACTTCCAGTGAAAAAAAAAATTAACTTCTGTCTTCAATATAGGAAAGTAGCGGATCAGGGAAAGAACGCTAAAGGTGATTTGCGAGGAAAGGAATTCCCGTAGTAAATAAATTGCATGACAGGATCACTAGCAAATGCTCAGATTATCTGTGCTATCTCTGAGTACCACTATACGGGAAAGGGAAGGTTGTGAATCACTTTTAATTACGGATTGAAATCTAAAGATTCTGCCGCTTTGAGTGTTGAAAATGTTCTCGAAAGAACTAACATCTTCATATCTGGCATCTGAATTTTTGAGAAATGAAGCACACAAAAAACCGATGTTCTACCAAAAAATTGAAAAGTGAAATCTAGAATTTCTCCAGTGCCTTTTTAAAGAAAACAGCCACCATCTGCAGCTCTTGCCTAAATTAATGTAACTGACATTGG
Organism: Fraxinus sp. 1973-6204; assembly: GCA_903798365.1. Lineage (NCBI taxonomy): Eukaryota > Viridiplantae > Streptophyta > Magnoliopsida > Lamiales > Oleaceae > Fraxinus > Fraxinus sp. 1973-6204. Next base: position 3,468 of record CAIGRR010212029.1, on the reverse strand, counting down.
ACAAGCCATAATGTAGAAACCTTGAAGAAGATTTCAGGAAATCTCTGCTGTAAAATAAGCAACAACGCCTCCTAATAAAATATTTGTACATTGTGGGGCCAAGCACAGGATGATTGATCAACATATTCAACTTTGAGCAGATTAAAACTGCATTCTCATGGATAGGAATTCAGTGATAGATGATGTGGCATATTGAGACCATGTCTGATGCAGTCAACCTCAACGTTGTAAATTTCATCCACAATCTGGACATAAACGACGCCCAAAATTCTGAATATTATTGACTATGGGCAAAAAGTATGAATATTACCGACTTTCACTTCTTACTGAAATCCAATTGTTGTAATACTTTAGATTCATGCACCTAATGCACTACTGTAACCAGACAATTTCACCAACAGCCTCTTCTGAACATATAGCAAACATCCCAATATCATACGGGCAAAGTCCCCATGCAAGGCTGATTCTAGAAACTCAAACATCAGAAACTACACAAAGCAAACTAAGAAACACGAGAGAACTAGTGATTCAGCAGTTCGGCACATCCCAACGGAACCAAGAGTTCCACCAAATCTTGCCCTTAAGACCGGCATTACAGAGATCATAAGCACCATACAAGGGAGGGAGGGAGAGAGAGAGAGATGACAAGAAAAAACGGTTATCCCAAAACTATATTAAAAATCGCTAGTAATATTTGTTGTCAATATCACAACAAGTGAATATTCATATCGGTATTTCACATAATTAATTTATTACACAAAAATAGAAAGAAGAAACAACTGATATATATTTATGATGAGCGTTTTTTGTTACCAAGTCAACTTTTTCACAAAATAACATGGTTAACATACACAATGGAAAAGGATCCTTCACGCAGTTACATAAACCGTATTTCATTATTTCCAATGACAATAATCTTTATGCGCATTGGTCTTTAAGCACCAAAAAATTTGTTTACGAGTCAACAAATTTGTTCAATAATTGTTTCCTTAGACGAAATTTCACTCTTCTTCACACATTCTTTCTTATAATACCCACGTCATACAAATATATTTTATTATATAATATATATACATCAACATTACGCTCAAGAAATTTAACAAAAGTCAGTAAAAATGATTGAATACTGAATAAAAACTAACCAGATAAAACAATTCCAAAAAAAAAGCCAAATAAACCTCCATTTTTCCGCAATAAACTAATAATAATTTCCAGAAAAAATTGCATTTTACAACAACATGAAAATCAAACCTGACATTCAAGAACTTTGCCAAAACGGCCAAAAGCATCTTCGAGCTGACGCTCGGTGATGTCCCACGACAACCCTCCAACAAATATCCGGTAGTCTTGCGCCTTCCCAGCCATCTTTCTCTGAAACCCAATCAATTCAATTTAAAAAATTTGTTAGCAGTTCAAAATAAAGAATCGTCAAAATTAAATCCAGTGTTTCGCACACACCTACGTATATAATATACGTGCGATAGAGAGAGATTAAAGTTACCAGTAAGAAAAGGTTGAGAATTGAGATGAGATGAAATGAGCTTTTTGAGAGCAATGACTGACTTGGAAGTAACCCTAACACGGAAATCGGAATTTATTGTTCTAGGCCTCTTATTAATATTATTTTCCCAGTAATAATAAATGAATTCTAAGTTTCATTTGATTGCGAAGAAAATAAATTATAAGAAATTGAATGGTAAAGAATTTATTTTTATTGAGAATTGTAATTATTTTTGTTTGATTGATATAATTTTTCACCTGAAAAATGTGGAAAATTTGGTGTTCGTTTGTCTTTGTTTTTCATGGAAATTGTCCATTAAGATGATTTTTTTTTACTATTGGATCTAACATTTATTTCAATTGCCAAAAAAAAATTATCATATCGAATATCATTCATTTGGCTTTGTTTTGCATGAAAATTGTCAATAAAAATGATAAATTTTTTTACTATTGTTCTAGAGTTTTTTCCAATTGTAAAAATAAAAAAATAAAAAATAAAAAATCAACAGACCTAAAAACCATTTTCCCACTTAGTAGAATTGGTGCACGTGTGGGAGGTGGATGAAAATTGTTTTCCCTAACAAATTTTTCCATCAAACCAGAATTTTCATGATTTCCATTTTTCATGGAAAACAAGGGCTATCAAACATAGCCAAAAAGGTTCGAATTTGAATAAAGTAAAATCAATAATAAACACTTTTTTATTGGTAATTTTAAAATAAGTAAAAATTACATTGAAAATAGATAATAATTTTATTATACATATTCTTAGAAATAAAAATATATTTACACCTGACTATTTAGCCCATGTTTGATCCATTTTCTAAAAAGTGTTTAAGAGGATAGAGAAAGAGACAAAATTCTTGTATGTTTTATTAGTGAGAACTATGATTTCATATTAACTAAAGCTGCAAAGATACAATAGTCAAATAAATCTAAATTTAATGATTGGTGTATTCATCTTTTTTGAAAATGGAGTGTTTATGAGTTTTTTATTTCAAGAATAGGTTGAATCCAATTAGGTAGATATTTTCCTTTGTAACTAGGAAAGAAAGGCGTAAGATCTCGCAAATTACCTCCAAATAAAATAAGAAATTATGCGTAAGAAGTAAGAACCAGAGCATTTCGTAATTAATTGTCAAGTTTACTTTATTTCTCTAGGAACCAATTGTGTTGTACTATCAGGTTGGTTAAAGCAAATTGTTCGAAGTCTATATGCAATATGATACTCTTTTTGCGACTTCGTGTGATCTAGAGATGATTTTCAAATAAATATTTTGTGGAAATATAATACTCATTTCGATAAAATGATTTAAACTACTTATTCTAAAATGATCATTTTTCTTCCCACATACATTGCTAGATTGACAGCCTATGTCTTATGTATACGTAAGAAGATTTATTATTATTATTATTATTATTTGGAATTTTGAAGTGAAGAAAAAATAAAAGAAACAGCTTTGATGACAATNTGATTTAAACTACTTATTCTAAAATGATCATTTTTCTTCCCGCATACATTGCTAGATTGACAGCCTATGTCTTATGTATAAGTAATAAGATTTATTATTATTATTATTATTTGGAATTTTGAAGTGAAGAAAAAATAAAAGAAACAGCTTTGATGACAATTATGTTTTTTTTTTTTTTTTAATTTTGTCATTGTCATGCAAAAATAGTATTTAATTTACAACAAATAGCAATAAAAATGACTTTGCTTATGAAACATTTAGTGCATATTTTGTAAATAATTCTTGAAAATAATTTTTAATTTATTGATAATCAGTTGCTTATTTTATAAATTAATGAAATTCATTATTCTAAATGAGAACTTTTAAGTTTTATGTAACAAAGAATTTATTTTCTAATATGAAGTTGGAATTTTATTTTTTGATAAATTATATCGTTTTTCATAATTGTAAGAAAGCCACTGAAATCCAACTAATCCATGAAAATCTATAAAATATA
>CAIGRR010212025.1:0-13308 GCA_903798365.1 Fraxinus sp. 1973-6204 | reverse complement strand
CATTGAAATGGATTAAAAAAGAGGCTCAAGGGACATTTTGACAATGCAAAACCAAGAGAATTGTACTTGCTAGCACAATTCACCACATTTAGATGGCGAAAAATAGGGGGATTTTTGAAAATCTTATACCACTTGGAAGATCTTTGGCCACACACCAATAGCATAGTAAGACGGATCAAAAAACATATATACAAAGTTATGTTTTCATTGTATCATAATATTTTGATTCATTTTGAGACTTTAGCGTCGAGTTAGATCTTATCGTCTCGATGTACTTGTACATAAATTTTGATCTATTCAACTTTACATTTATCGATAAAAAAAAAAAGCTTGAAACCTACAACGGAGTCACCAAATGGAAACTCCATCTTCTTCTTTTGTACCAAGTGAAGTAGTGTTAAAGACAATGTCTTGTGCTGGCACAGGAAAAATCTCTAGCCACATGAACCCGGGTACGTTAGGGCCCCATTCTACACAAAAACCTCGGGTGGGCCTAAGTGCAACTTTTTTTTGGCTTCAATTTGCTTTGACATGAATCGTGCAAAGGCCTAGAACTTTTAACGCGTTGGACCTAACCTACCGACGAGCCATACACAACACGAGCAGCCAAGACAGGGATGACAAGTCTTGCCCAATTCTAATCCAATATAAACCACTTCACATCAATGTAATATTCTAACTCAAATCAAGAAAGAGCTCTCAGTCAAGTGAGTTAGAGAGAGATGCTCTCAAACCTAGTGAGAGAAACTCCCACTTTGTTGCTCAATTGTCTTTTGATTTCTTATTTTCTTACTTTGATTTCATCTTCACTTAGGTGATTTCTGGTCTTTTTACGTGTTTCTTACTTGGAATTCTGATTGCAATCAGTTTTGAGATTCATTTCGTCTAAATCAGGTTGGTTTTCTCAAAGTTTTGAAGGTTCGGGTGGTGGAGCAGTGAAAAATCAGGGACTTTAGCCTTAGAATTTCTCGATCTTGATTTAAGTTTTACCTCATTCCTTAGGTGAAGTCTTTATATCAAGTTTAGATCTCGTCAAAGTTCTGTGTTTCTGAGCATATTTAGAAGATTTAATTGTCCTGGGTGTAATATTGCTTGAGGTTTTTCCAACTTTTGGAGTGCAGATCCGTACTGAGCATAGAAATTCATTGTTATTGTTGTTTCTGCAAAATCCGGCCACCAGTTTGGTGGTGCCGGAATCTTGGTGGTGCTGGACAAATTTTGGTAAGTGCAAGATTCTAAGCCTTCATTGCAGAATTTCCATTGTTAAGTGCAAAATTCTAGGCCTTCATTGCAGGATTTCCTTTTTTCTCATTTAACAATTATGGGAAAGAGATCACACAGCAATAATCGAGGGCAGTTACCAATAGGATTTGGTAAGTTATCAAATCCCATAGTTGGTAAGTCTGTCAATCAAGGAGGCAAATTACCAAATCCGTCTCTTGGAAAAGCTATCATTCAAGAAGCTGTCTTCCTCCAAGACAATTTTCCTGCACTTAGTAAAAATTCTAAAGATTCTACAAATGTGGCTGGGGCTAAAAACGAGTCTCCTACACAAGGATAGTCTTCTTTATCCAAAACAGTGGAATCAACGAAGACATTATAGGAGGAGGAATCTGATCAAACGAAATCACCAAGTGTGTCCAAAACACTGGGATCAGATGATACAGAATCTAAAGAAGGATCAAATGCATTACATCTAGCCAGCCATATTGTTCATGAAAATAAACATGAGGCAACCAAAGCTCCTTGGGAAAATTTATTCAAGAACAATCGCAAGCCAAATAATGGATTCAAGCTTAAATCCTGTGAAAATCTCCCAGAAATTGACCTTGATGATGATCAAACAGCATGGGGCTACTGCTTGGTAGGATACTTTGCTGGACAATTCCCAGGTAAAATGGCCTTATTACAAATGTGTGATAAATGGGGAGTCAAATGCCAATACTTTGTTCATCAAAGTGGATGGCTCGTTTTCAAATTTGAAAACTCTACTGACAAATCTCAAGTGCTTGAAGGAGGGTCATACTTTGCATGTGGCAGACCGTTGATGCTGAAAAATATACCATCATTCTTTGAGTTTGATAATGGTGATATTAGCACTTTACTAGTTTGGGTCATGTTACCGGGGTTGCCATTGAATTTTTGGACACACAATGCCTTAAGTAAAATTGCAACAAAGATTGGTCAACCGATCAGTACTGATTTGCTCACTACAACGAAGGAACAGATATCTTTTGCACGAATTCTTGTTGAGGTTGATGCCTCAAAGGATCTGGTGCGTACAGTCCATATGACGCTTCCAAACGGCAAAGTATGGAGTCAAGCTGTTTATTTTGAGCATGAGCCTAAATTCTGTTCCAATTGCAAGAGTTTTGGGCACAAAAAGGATGCATGTAAAGTAAAATATGTTTCTGCTAATAATAAGCAAGAAACTTCCTCAAAGTATGTTGCAAAGAAAACAGGTGTACAGAATGATGTACGTGATCAAAGCATTACTGGGGGCTCGGGTCAGTTATCTACTGACGGTCAGAACAAGAATGACAACTCAAGCAAGGAAACAATTGAGCACACACCTGCTACAACAACAACTGATCAGAACACTGTTGGAGGTCTAACTCAGTTGCCCAATGACGGTCAGAACATTGATGGCAATCCAAGTGAGGCTGGAACTGAACGGGCCAGTGTGCTGGAAACATCTAACACAGCAACAGTTTTGATTGATCAAAATGTTGATAATCAGATCAATACAGGAAATGCTCAACTGGTATCAAATGAGGATGATTCTCCTTTCATAGAAGTGGGCAAGAAGAATAAACCAGTCCAGGCAAACAAAGTTCAGATACCGAGGAAAATTTCTCCATAGCCTATCCCAAGCAATAAAGTGCATGCAAAGAAGACAGGAGCAAAATTTGAAATACCCATCTTACATGGCATTAATGCAGTTCTTGAAGTTCCAACATTGAAGGCAATAAGCAATGACAAGCTTATAGCAAAGCCAAATATGCAACCTGTTAAACAGAAGAAGGATAATAAGAGGGGTAATGCCCTCTTTGCATCATCATGAAGATTGCATTGTGGAATATTATGGGTTTCAATAGGCCCCTAAAGCAGAATGGGGTCCATCACCTCATCAAGCAACAATGTATTGATATTATTGGAGTATTGGAGACGAAAATCAACCAACACAGTTTAGCTCGAATCATGAGGAACAAATTCGATGGGTGGAGACATGCCCATAATTTTCTTTCACATGCAGCAGGTAGAATCTTGGTGTTATGGGACCAGGCAAAATTAGACCTTCGAGTTTTGGAAGCTGCCCCGCAGGTTATACATCGTGAAGTTACATGTAAGGTAACTTGTATCACATTCCGTTTAACCTTTGTTTATGGTTTCCATTCTATTGTTACTCGGAGGACTTTATGGAGTAACTTGATTGAGTTTGGAGATGCATGTATATTACCCTGGATGATCATGGGTGATTTTAATAATGTACTTCGTCCTGATGAACGATGTAATGGAGTGGAGGTTACTCCATATGAGATTAGGGACTTTGCAGATTGTTGTTTGAATGCAGGTCTTACTGACTTGAGATCCATTGGATGCTTTTATACTTGGTCCAAAAACTCAGTGGATTGTATATCTTCAATTTGGAGCAAGATCGATAGAGCCATGGTTACTGAACTTTGGCAGCAATCAGGAATTCATGCCTTAGCAGATTTCCAACCAGCTGGTTGTCTCTCTGATCATTCCCCATGCATTGTTTCACTTCTACAGGACGGTGGCCATCAAAGGAAACATTTTAAATTCTTCAATATGTGGACAGCTCACTCAGAATTTCAGAATGTAGTGTCCTCAAATTGGAATCATCATATAAATGGCACGAAGCAGTTTACTCTGTGTAAAAAGCTACAGAGATAAATGAACCATTGAAGCAGCTTAATACCAAGCATTTTGCCCACATTTCTGTTAGAGCTGATACAGCTAAAAATGATCTTCAAGCTGCTCAAATGGAATTGCATGATCATCCAACAAATATTGAGCTGCAGAGAAAGGTTGCATCTCTTCGGAAACAAGACGTAGGTATTTGCTACCAACAAGCCAAGTGTACATACTTGAGCAAGAGTGATAAATGTACGAAATTCTTTCACTCTTTGGTTAAAAGAAATGCGAAACGAAATTTCATTGCTGCTGTAATCAAAGAGGATGGGAATCCAACTATTTCCCAAACGGAGGTGGCAGCTGAGTTCATTGGATACTATCAAAAATTGCTGGGGACAAATTTTACATGTCATGCCATCGATAGTAATATTTTTGCTGAAGGGCCATTACTCTCTTCGCACCATTCTGAATCCCTTGCTAGGGATATTTCTTTGGAAGAGATCAAGGATGCTTTGTTCAACATTGGGGATGATAAATCACCAGGACCGGATGGATATACTTCACAATTTTTCAAGAAAGCATGGGAGACAGTTGATGGTGAATTTGTTGATGCTATTACTGAATTCTTCAAGTACAGTTCTATGCTTAAACAAATTAATCACACTGTCATAACTTTGATTCCGAAGGACAGCCATTCATCTACAGTCGGGGACTTCAGGCCTATTTCATGCTGCAACGTTGTTTACAAGGCAATTACAAAAGTCTTGTCCAATAGATTGGCTCTTATTCTTGGTTCTATCATTGACCAAGCGCAGAAGCCTTTGTTGAGGATAGGAGCATGGTTGAGAATGTACATCTTGCACATGAACTATTAAGGCAATACAATAGGAAAAGAGTATCTCCAAGATGCCTCCTTAAAATTGATCTCCGAAAGGTGTATGACTCCATCAATTGAGAATTTCTAAAGTCAGTTTTGGAGGGGTTGAGATTTCCAAGCAGATTTGTTGAATGGATGATGGCTTGCATCTCAACACCATCTTTCTCAATTGCAATTAATGGCAGCACACATGGGTTTTTCAAAGGGAAAAGGGGCCTACAACAAGGGGGTCCCTTATCACACACTTGACTTTCGCGGATGATTTGATGTTGTTTGCCAGAGGAGATGTTATTTCTATGCTCATCATGATAGATTGTTTGAATAAGTTTGGAGACTGTTCGGGGCTTCGAATGAATGCTAATAAATCCAACATATTCACTGGGAATCCATGGCCAGGAATTGGATGAAATTCAAGAGTTAGTGAACATGCCGAAAGGTTCTATGCCTTTCAGATATCTGGGGATTCCATTGGTTGCAGAAAAATTGAAAGTCATTCATTATGCTCCTTTCTTGGACAAAATCGCTGCATACATACATGCATGGACGAGAACATCCTTATCCTATGCTGGCGGGGCTGAACTGGTGAGATCAGTTCTACAAGGAGTTGAATGCTTTTGGTTATCTATATTTCCGATTCCAGTTACATTCACTTTGAGGATTACACGTCTCTGTAGGAATTTCCTATGGAATTCCAAAAAGTCACTTGTTGCATGATCTGATGTCTGTCTCCCCAAAAGTGAAGGAGGATTGGAATTTAGAGACGTTAAATGCTGGAATAATGCACTTTTAGCCAAATCAGTTTGGAACATACATGCCAAGAAAGATACACTTTGGGTGCGGTGGATCAATCATGTTTATCTTAGAGGGACATCTATATGGGAATGGTCTTCAAAGAAAGACGATTCTCCATTACTCAAAAAGTTACAGTCCATTGTTAAGTACCTGAAGGATACTGAAGGATCATCTCATGCAGATTGCCAAAAACTTTCAGAATGGATCCATGGTTATAACTTAAGTATTGCCAAAGTTTATGACTATTTCCGACCAAAGGGCACACCGGCTATATGGGCAAAGGTTGTTTGGAGTTCATGCATTACTCACTTTGTGCAAAAAATAAGATCCTGACCAATGATCGACTAGCATACATGGAGATTGACAACAGGTGTGTGTTTTGTCAAACTGCAACCGAATCAGTCCAACACCTTTTTCTTCCAATGTGGCATGTGCATGGATATTTGGAGACAAATTAGAGATTGGATCGGGATCACTAGATCCATGTCTACAATACCGAGTGCTTTGAAATGGATCAAGAAGGAAGCACGTGGAACATCTTGGCAATGTAAGGCCAAGAAAGTTGCACTTGCAATCACTATATATCATATCTGGACAGCCAGAAATCGAAAGATCTTTGAAGACCTACACCCTCATCCCAACAGCATAGTTCAACATATCAAGACACAGGTATACAAAGTTATGTTTTTTTTGTATCCTCATGTTTTGTATCATTATGAATGTCTAGCACAGGGCATTTAGACTGATCTTTATGGGTGTGCAGTTCTAAAGTTTGTAAACCTGGGNCAGCATAGTTCAACATATCAAGACACAGGTATACAAAGTTATGTTTTTTTTGTATCCTCATGTTTTGTATCATTATGAATGTCTAGCACAGGGCATTTAGACTGATCTTTATGGGTGTGCAGTTCTAAAGTTTGTAAACCTGGGTATGCCCGGAGTACTTGTTCATATCTTTTGATCGTTATAAAATTTCATTTACTTGATCAAAAAAAAAAATTTCTAACTCAGACTTCAACATCCCATTTCTTAAAGCATTGAGCTAACATTTATATCACAAAAATTAAGATGGATTAGCTGCAAAATTATTAACAGACATCTAACAAATGCAAACATAAAATTGAGAACAAGTGTTTTCAACTTCACATAAATCTCTCTCATAAGATTCATCATCCTAGACTCACTTTGAACTACTAAGTGTCATATTTTCCCAATATGTTGCCTATTCTACCATTATACCATACATTAAAGTCTGCACACAATGAAGAACAGCTAAATTGTCTTGCAGCATAACCACATATCAATTGAGCATTTTGCAAGATCAGGCCGTTATGTTGCAAACATTTCAGGGCTGAGCATCAAAATTGCGAAAGAAGGCCAAGTATCTACTTTGTCATCACCATAATTAATCATTACGTTCACTTGGAGGGGCTCCGGAGACAAGATGCTAAGCCAGATAATCAGAGTAAGATTCTAAATAGAATATATCGTGCTTACATAAAATTGTCTTGAACCAATTTTCTCAAGTCTTCCAGTTTCTGGATTATATTTGGATTCATCAAATCCCTTGCTTCTCTTATAAGAGTGCCCTCTCTACTGAATTGATATGCATCAACCACAGTTGTAATCCAGGTGTGCAGCTTTTCCGGTGTCCTGTAACAGTTATAAGTATTGAAGTTATAGAGAAGGATTAATTGGTAAATAAAGCAAATCATTTGAAATTTGCTCAAACAAGTAATCCTTGCACAAGAACCCCCGCACCACTAGATTACTGCCCGATAAGCATATGGAAAACTGCTGTATACCCATTTCATATTTTATCTTCTACATATGCTGAATTAAACAGAAATTCTTTATTTTTTTATTTTAAAAAGGTGCATTTCGAAAGCACAATTAATCCAACAAAACATGTTTGTTTCCAAATAGATGATTAATAAATGCACTTATGAATTTTCCATGCCACGTTATATTTACCGTTGGGCGGGTTAGAATTTCGTTAACTCGGCAGACTGAATGCCTAAACTACAACAAAAGAAAAATTCAACACTAATTTAGACTAAAAGAAGGTAGGGACCAAAATGAAACAACGTTATAAATTGGGTGATTAACAGTCGACCCATAAATTGAGCACATGGATCAAGTTCAAGATGCATACGTGCATAGACAGTCTATATCCTTTCCTTCGAGTTCCTCTCCTGGGGTAAAAGCATCCTTCAAAGCACCTAAGCGCTCCTCAGGGTCTTCGATTGTAAGAAGATACTTGAGTATCCTGATTTCTTTTGGCATAAGCCTCTGGAGATTACCTCTTGCCGTCGTATATAAATGATACAATACATCTTTCACCTGATAAAAGAAGAAAATGTGTTATATGTAACGCAATATCTGCAGGAGAATGAGAATATGCATGTCCTTTGGAAGTTTTTGCAAATGACAGTCCTTTAAAATCCATACAGGAGTGAGTTTTTTATCCAGATTTTTCCCTCACACTATAAATTTTCTCTTAACAACATATTTAAATTGAAAAAGAAGCATGAAATAAGGAGATCAATAAATGTACCTCGTCTTTCATCATGTTTGACTCTTTAGCAGCAGACCAAGCTTTCGTAATCATGAGAACCAATGCTGAATCAAGTTCATTTTTCTCAGCCAAATTATCTATCTTCCGGCAAGCAGCATCTAAAGATGGAGAATTGATTATATCTTGAAATTTCAACTCCGCAGCATTAAGTGCTTCTATACTTTCAGTTGCAGTATCATAAGCTTGTACAGAAGCTAAGCACATATTACCAAGCTTTGCCACAGCTAGTCATCCAGAAAGCAAGAAATTATATTGGCACAACTCATCAGAAATGCAAACATAAGCAAAAAATCAAAATTATGTGTACCATCACTTGTCAGCTTTCACTATTTTCAGGAGCAATCAAAATGCTGAAATGCAGAGAAAGTTATGAGATGCAATGAAAGTTAAAATTATAATGGCCAAAGACAGAAATTTACTACAGATTCTAGACTTCCTGAGCTTCCATTCAAAGCTCTCCCGGAAATTATGGACAAGAGGGGGAAGAGATAGTGTATGCCCACAGGTGGAAGCGTATTTGGAAGAACAGGAGCACAATAAATAAACCAAGCCTCAGATCTATATGCAAAGAGATCCAAAAATAATAATTATATGTAGAAGAAAAATAAAGGGAAGTCATGCTGTCAAATGGATATTTTCCTCAAATGACCAAAGTCTATCTTGTCCCCACTATAGAAGGAGGAGAACATACAACAAGAGCGGATAACGATCAATGTATTATCAAAATATTGTCTGAACAGAATAGGCTGGGTTGGGACACAGATGGTTTAACATAAGTCGCACAATTTCTTGTTCTGTATTAGACATTGGAATATTTACCATCAAAGGGGATTGTGTAAATGACAGCACCTATGAAGAAATGAAACATTCAGCAGGTCTTTAATTATCTTTGTTTTCAAAATCTAGGTAAAGAAAATAATTTCAAGAATAAATAAATCTAAGACAATAATTTATAGAGTTTTCAGTATGTCTAATTATGCCACAATTCTATTGCACCTTCTGAAAACAAGTATTTCATCGTGTTGTTAATATGGATATGTAACCATACTATAATGGATAAAATAAGAAATAAGATAATATACTCCAACGAGTGAGTATGGAAAATAAAGGAACGATGTCTTAAATAGTTGAGGCATGCCTTGCAGAAACATAAAGAAGCACCCCTGGGAATAATTATGCAATCTCATTAGAAGTTTCTAGGAGGAGAGATCTATAAAATTAGCAATGGTGGTTGGATTCATTTGACTTCGACTGATTCAAAGGAAATAATTCCAGAATATAAAATGGTAAAGAAAGATTCATGTAGATGACTCAATTGTTGATAAGATTTACAAATTCTGAACCTTTTACCAAGAGAATGAAGAATCGTCAAGTGAAAAGGACAAAGACAAAAGTCAGATCCATATTTTTCTTATCATAATTCACTCTGTATGATTCTGACAAGTAAAGCAACCTTGATAACATTACCAAAAAACTAATAAATTCATCCTTGATGCAAGCCACTAGTCAGTTCTATACCCATAACCTGGTGAACACGAAAGCATACTGGGCCAATAGAATTATAAAAAAAGGCTACATAGTCTCACCATTTTGTTCTGTTGGATTATCATAGTAAGATTCTGCCACAGTCTGGAGATGAACAAAAAATTCTTTTGTGAAGTCTTTACGACGCCTAGCAACAATTTCACCAACCTCGGAGGGAGACTTCTTGACCACATCAAGAAGCTCATTATGCCTTTGAACATCATCATCAATCTAACAAGAAATCCTTAAAGTTAACTCCCATGTAAGGACCTCAATGTTTAGCTATGAACTATATGTCATGCAAAAAGGTTACAACTTGTTATCCGAACATGAACAGAAAAATGATCGAATGCATTTGATGCTCATAAATCCACTAAAAGTCCAAACAATCTTATATTCATTGAACCTTCACGAAAAGTCTTTTCTCATTGCAAAGAAAGAAGCAATCAAATTGGTCGAGAAAATTAGTAAAACAAGAATTAATCCTTCTTTTTCTTAACACAAGGATAAATCCACAAAGCAAGATCCAATGACACTACCACAAGCATAGATGTTTTAGAGTTAATAGAATAATAAATCAAAAATTTCTAACATATAGTTTGAAATTTTGATTCAAAGTGATCACATATTCATCAAGTAGATTCTATCTTTTCATAATCTGTCATTCTATTTTAAGTATAAAAAAAAAAGGAACATTTAAAAGTTTTAAGAGTTCTAGATCAACTAACTTTAGGCCCAAGAAAAAAGTGACACCTCTTTAAGTTTTCTTGCAAGCCGGAGTAGCTTGTGCTTCATTCCCGGCTCACTTTCATTATCCACTTGGTCCTGACACCGCTTATAGAAGTGGGGTCGGATATTGCTCCACTCCTTGCTAAAAGTCAGTAACCTTCTCCAGTCAGACGGAGTGGGCTTGTCAATCAAAAAGACGTTGATTAGTTTATCACAAATGCGGATCATTTTACTGTCACTGAATCTATCATCTATGACATCCTTATCCGCTTTATCTTCCTCATATGATGTTGAAGGTCCATAGTCATCTGTGAGATTGGGGTGTACACCAACTGTTATATGCTCTTTAGCAGAATCATTCGTTATTGCAGTTGTGTTACCAACATTAGCTCCAATAGAAGAACATTGAAACCTAACTGTATCATATGACAATAGAAATTCTGAATTAAAAAGGAGTAATTGTAGACTTTTGCTAAAAAAAATAATAATAATAAAATAAATCTTCCTCAAAAACAAAATAAAAAATAAAAATGATACAATAGATCATAGATGAAAATCATTAAAACCATCCATTCAAAATTACTGAGCATGAACGAACAAGTTCATCTGTAGTGGAGTATAATCACCACCAAGGTTCAAGGTTAAATTACATTAGAAGATAAAATAAGAAAATGAAGCACTAAACAAACTGTCCTTATGTAATAAAACCTTTGAACAAACAAAATGCTAAGAATGCTTTTTAATCATCCACACGACCCAAACATAATTTAAGCATGACAAATTACATGAGAGTTTCTCATGTTTGTGAAAATTCACAGTCATCCAATGAGAGGATGGTCTCAATCAATGGTACCTTCCTCAATGTGTTTCCCATGTGTTCTTCTCACAATTAAGATGCCTTCGGAACATGAAATTGTGTTCTTGTCCAAAATTACATCTAATAGATATTCTCTCTCTCTTTTCCCACTATAGCACCTCTTAGCAAGAATCAAGGTTTAGCAAGATAGCTGCCAAGAAGACTAAGCTTAGGTGCACATAGCACTTAAATATGTGGTTGAAGAGAAGCTTTCCCGGGAGTTTCTTTAGAAGGATTGGATAACTATCTGACGAGAGGTGTTTTACTCCTGCCCGATCTTCTTCTGGCTCCATTATGTTTTCATCTCCAAGATCCCAGTTTCACTCTCCTAAGCTCAGCTAAGTCTTCCTTCTATTCCAACTTGAACAAACTTATTTTTATTTCAAATACAATAAACATGCTATTGAATATAGATGTTAGGTGTCTGAATTTGAGACTAAAAATTGTAATTAGAGGAATCGCATTCAAATTTGAATTGATTGTAGACAAATTTCAATTCAGACCCCAATTTTATGCCCTTAAATACTGTTCAAGTGTTCCTATTAATCCTTAGCTCAACAATGAACCCTTACAATAAAGTTAAATAATAATAATAAAAAAAACATAACACTCACCATAATACTCAAATAAATATATATAAAAAGCCAAGTAGTCAGAACCCAACTATAAAGATTAGGGTTGCATCTTAAAGGTCAGCCCCATTAAAAGGAGGGAGGTCGAATTTTATCCCTTAAACACGAAATAAAATGGAAGTTCTACAAGGTCATTAAAACAAGGTCCCAAAAATATTTGCTAACAACCAAATTACGCAGTTTTCAGATAACTCAAAAAAATGACGTATGGTAACGACATGGTGAGCACGCAATAGTGAGAAATGAAATAATTGAAATGCTACCTGTAGATTTAGAAGAAAAATACGGCAAATTTCTTCGAATTGAAGGTCTGAAAAGAGAGAAAGTTGGAGAGACATTTCTGGAAGTTCGAGGCGGCGGTCGAACGGAAAAGGCATTGTATGAGTTGAGTGAAGCAGAAAACTCCATCGAAATCAAAATTGACAACAACAAATTTCTGAGAGAAAAATTGTTCTTCAGTAAAGAATCCTGCTAAATCAGAAGCTGGGAACTGAGATTTTTGTGTCTTCTTCAATTGGCCATTTTATTTCCCCATCTTAAACCATTTTTGGGTATTGTGAATAATTTAAATCATATTTTAAACATAATAATTTTAAAAAATAATTACATGAATATTTATTTTTTTAGGTTTTATTATTATTATTATCCTTTTTTTTTTCAATTCTATTTCTATATGAATATACATGTTTAGATCATAATTAACAAATACATATAATAGATACCTAAATTCATAAATTAACGAGTCAGATATAAATATGTCATAATAAAAAATTATTCTATGTCATGATCGTGTATTTTACAAGTTATAATAATTTATCAGAATAAGTCAATCACATATTATCCGATTTTTGACAGTTTTTCACAAATTTGTTAATTTCGAAATTCTATTATTAAAATATTATAGTTATAAAATTTTCCCATAATTTAGTGGGGAAATTAGGGCTGAATCCTATTTTCAGTCCAAAAGATATTTTATTGTAATAATATATATTTTTGTATTGTGGTATTAAATTAAAATGTTACATAATTTACTTTTAAATTACTAATTCATTAATATAATTTTTAAAATTACTTTTTTACTAATAAAATTTACTTGTTAAAAAAATAACATTTATATACTATCAAACATGTTCACGGTACGCAATATTTAATTAAAAATTTATTACAATTAAATAAAATTTACTTGTTAAAAAAATAACTTTTATATACTATCAAACATGTTCACGGTATGCAATATTTAATTAAAAATTTATTACAATTAAATAAATTATTGTTGTAAACATAGCGTTCTCTAGTATCAAAATTAATTTGCGGCTGAGGAATAAACTAAACAATTAGAAGTTAAAAAAAGGGCTAAGGAATAATATTCTTAACAATTTATCGAGCTAATGAAATTGTAGTCGAGAAAATAATATGAATTAACATTCAAATTAATTTAGAC
>CAIGRR010211958.1:0-10441 GCA_903798365.1 Fraxinus sp. 1973-6204 | reverse complement strand
AATAAACTTTTAAAAAAAAAAAAAAAAAAAAAAAAAACTTAAAAACACAGGCCAATTTTAATAATCTCCCACTAGTATTCCCAAATTTCCTTTCTAGGGCAAAATTCTTCCTTTGGGAATTCAACACTTGGGATTATCTTAACCATCAGATCGATGGTGGTTGTGTAAGAGAGGCGATACAGATACAGGTGGTTCTACGCATTTAAAATTGATTAATGATTAATTCCTTTGGTCCGCATGGAGCTACACATGAAGCTAGCTCAGGCAGTCCACGTTCTGAATCACGATACCCAATCGTGTAACCGCGTTGCTGCAAATCAATGGCTGGTTCAGTTCCAGCAAACCGATTCAGCTTGGGAAATTGCCACTTCTATCCTCTCCTTCGACCATCACCAACCATTTGTTTTTGGTTACGAAGTTGAGTTTTTTGCTGCTCAGATTCTGAAGCGAAAGGTGAACAGTTTTTAATTTCGTAACTTCCTAAAATTTTGGTTTTAGGGTTTTAGTTTTAATAACATGATTAATTTGTTTTTGGGTCGCAACAATATGAAAAAATTTGTGCTGCAGCAGAGATTTAGGGCCGTGCTAGTGTCGGGAACATGAAGGCTTAAGGCCATGTACTTCACGAGTTAAGGGTTTGAAATGCATTAACTTCCATTTTTCTTGGGAAACGTACTTTAGTCCTTTGAACTTTGAAGTACAAGAGTCAGTAAACAGGATTCACCAATGTTCTTCATTTCAAAATCCCAGCTCTCGAGATGCATTGATAAAACCGTAAGAGTAAAATATGTTCAGAATTGCAGTAGGGGTCGAATTATAACACAACTTGTTATATGTTAGATCGTGTTTCTATTGAGAGAACTAAAGAAGATGTAGGCTCATTCGAGGGAATCTTGTCCTCCGTATCCACATTTTCGAGGAACCTAAACTTCCAAGATAAACTCTATGCTTGTAACAAAATAATTTGATGCCATTTTCGTTTGTCATTGTGCTTAAATACAAATATTAATTAGAAACACATTTAAAATAGTTGTTCCATGACTCACACTCTCTCCCCTAGGAAATAGGATACTACAATTGGAGACTTATGTAGGAGGAAATTTTTCTAAGAACCCACTGACACTATTTAACTTATTCAAAACATAACTAGAAACAAGATTAAGCACTGTAACATTCCCACCCCATAAAAGCTCCCCTTTCGTCAAGGATGAATATAAGAACGATGGTGATGTTCTCTTCACTTCCAATTGATGATTACATTTAAAGAAATCTTGGGTCTTTTTTTCTGAATACGCTATGGAAGTGGAATTCAACAACTCAATCAATATGGTAAATGATAGTGACATTTTCAAGATCTTTTTTGTTTGGGCAAGAATGAGAACCATGTCTCGAGATTGGTTTCAAGTTTGAAAGATCAAAGCATATGGATGACTTCATTGAGCTTCAATCATGTGTTAGTTATTACATATGCATGGAAATGCATCTGCCTTATCATTGGAAAGAAGTAAACATTTTCTTGACTTTTTTGCCCAATCAAATATCTAATGAGTTTGGAAACACCATGTGGAATAGTTGGTTCAATGTCTCCTACCACTATGCCATAATCCAAACTCAATTTCTGCTCCTTAGTTGCTAGTCCTTCTTGTTCTTTTCTTGTATTTAACTCTTCATTTTCACCAACTCAGCGTTAGTTTTTTAGCCCAAGCTTGTTATGGATACAAAATTCCATGGTCGACTTCTACCCATTTTCACACTTCTTTTCAATATATGATCATGAGTGTGAATAGCATCACCTTTGGTAGGTTGACTTAAAAACAACCCCAGTTTTGCTTCTAACATTATTTACGTCTCATTCATTTTGCTAAAAAAATTATTTTGCTCTATATCAAAAGACTTTATTTTCTTTATATGCTCTATGTGTTGCTTCATTGCTAGGATTTGCTCCTTGCTTGTCTTAACCCCCATAACTAGGTTTTCTAGGAACCGAAACCTACGAGACAACCACTACGTTTGCAACAAAATAATATGATGCCATTTTCATTGATCAATTGTAGACTCACATAGGAGAAAAATATGTCTAACAATCAACTGACACTATTTGACTCATTCAAAACATAACTCAAAATAAGACTGGAAAGTAAATGTTAATTAACTAAAATAAATCATAACACCACTAAACTCATTTTACATGCTTGAGTTGGCTCTGGGTGTGTATAATTTCTATTCGCTAGGACTGGTTTCTTCCTACAAATTTTGAAAATTTTGCATATTACATCAGTTGAGAAGTTTGTTTGGCTGATTTTTACTTTATTCTGTTTACTTTAGTGTTGTTTNTTTCTTCCTACAAATTTTGAAAATTTTGCATATTACATCAGTTGAGAAGTTTGTTTGGCTGATTTTTACTTTATTCTGTTTACTTTAGTGTTGTTTTTCGTTCCTTTTTTATGTTCTATAGATTTGCATGGGAGAATATAAACCTCTCTTTGCTGCAAGCATGATGTTATTTTGTCTCCTTACAGATCCAAAATGAAGGACGCAATTTGCAGTTAGAAGCAAAAGATGCTCTGCTAAATGCTCTTCTTTTAGCTGCTAAAAGATTTACTTCAGGTCCTCCTCAGGTGATCAACTTTTGACTTGAAATGTGATTTTCTGGTGTTGAACTGATAACCTCACTTTCCAAGTTATTGTCAATCAACAAAGTTCAGTTTTCTGAAATGTTTGCTTTATTTTCAAAGCAGCTCTTAACACAAATATGTCTTGCTCTCTCTACGCTTATACTTCATGCTGTAGAGCATGGAAAACCTATCGAGAAGCTATTCTACAGTCTTCGGAATTTACAAAATCAGGATAATGGAGACATTTCTGTTCTAGAGATGCTCACAGTCTTGCCAGAGATTATCGAGGATCAGAATGCTGATTGCAGTATAAGCACTGCTCGGCGTTACGAGTATGAGCGAGAGGTTTCACTACTTTCTTATGCAAGCATTTCTTCATCTCTCATTTTTTCTGGTACACGCCCATTGCCTTTGGGTTCTTTCCTCATATATAAACATTCTTTTGCTATAGCAGCTTCTTGCATATACTCCAATGGTTCTTGAGTTCATAGTGCTGCAATTTGAGAAGACCTTTGGCAGTGGTGCTGAACACCATGACAGGAACAGAAAGATATTGCGTTGCTTGTTAAGTTGGGTAAGATTTTATTTAAAAAATTTAGGTCTTCTCTTTCTGGCGGAAATGAAATTTGAAGTTTCGTAAATAAAAAAACTCTATTGAACTTAGCTTTATAGTAAAATAACTTGAATGTATTGAATTTTATGGTTAGAAAGTGTGCCCAGCCTCTTCTTATGTAGGCACAATAATCTTCTAGTCATAATATTGTAAGGAAATAAACAATAGACTAAAAAGAAAAGAAGACAAAAAATCTAAACGAGATAGAATTCCTATCTAAGTAATGAAATAAAATCCTAGCAAAATGGGAATACTAGCAGCAGTAATTGCTTCTTACATTGTCCTACATTTTTTAAGCTAGGAAAATCATGTTGAATTGGACAACATCGATTTTCCAGATTAACTAAAGAAAAAAAGGAATTAATGACAGAGAAGGTATTTTACATTTCAAATTGTTAAATCACCTTAGACAACATCACTTGTAAATTTCACACTAAGGAGTAAATAATAATTCTGTATTAAATCGAAAATATCCCTAGGTAACCCTTATTGCTCTCTAGTTTAAATACTTGATTTTTGATTAGTTCAATAAAACATACTTCACCATGTACTTCGCATCCGTGCATATTTAGCACTACAATATCTCCATTTTCCTGTAGTGCTGATCTTATTGCTTTCAGGTTCGAGCTGGGTGCTTTTCGGAAATTCCTTTAAGCTTATTGCCAGCGCATCCAGTTCTTAATTTTGTTTTCAATTCCTTGCAGGTAATGCATCTTTCTAGACATGATGTTATTGAAGATCTTTTGAAAATGTTATGCATAACATGTTTATTCATGCCTTCTTTACTGGCAAATAGGTTTCATCTTCATTTGATTTGGCTGTTGAAGTTCTTGTTGAACTCGCGAGTCGACATGAGGTATAAATTTATCTTTAGGTTCTTTCATTTGCATAATTTTTTACATAATAAAATTTTTGTAATATGATTAAATATCTAATTTCAGTATGATGCTTTATAGACTTGATACAACATGATCTTAAACTGATCTAGTTAATTATCATAGGTGATACATGACTAGGGGCAAGCTGCTACATAGAATTCCTTGAATACAAATGATGCCCACAAGCTACAACACTCTTAACAGTGCTGCAACTCTATACTTCCACATCATAAATCTTTCAAGATCCTGTCCTAAGTCGAAATAAATATGTAAAATTACCGTCCTTCATCTCTCCTATTCTATGTACTGGAGATGTAAATTCTCTTCCAATACCAGCAACTATCTTGGCAAGGCTCAAGTCATTAATGAACGGCATAAGAAGAGGCAGGGAGACAGCTTACAGCAACACTGAACGAGAATAATGACAATCTAATCCCCAAACGACCTCATTGCTCTTGTTATCAACTCATGTTAAACTCCCCATAAGTGGAGTGTTTTTGGCTACCACGTCACATGACATAATGAGATCAGATTAAAAGATTCTTTTAAAAGACCAAACTTTTGACATTATAAGAAAGTTCATATTTGACTCCTTTGAAAGTACTTATTCAGTGTACTGTTATCAAGGTTATTTTAGTAATTATTTTCAGTAAGGCTTGTATTTAGCTGGAAGGCTTGGGCTTTTATTCATGTTATTTATTCAGTCATATTCAGAGTTGCATTTGAGTTTAGGAGAATTAGTCTTTCTTTATTAGAGTATTGTATGAGATCCAGTTGGAGTGGGAATTCAAATGGAATCAATGGAAAAGCTTGAACATAATGAATGCACGATTATTGGTTGATACATTTTTTCATAAACAATTAAATCTTAACTAGGACACAGAATTGGGAAAGCTTTGATATTGCTTTGTTAATATAGACATAAGAGGAGATTCCCAATTTTAGTATCTTCCAATAACAATTAATTGTAATTGACCTTTGCTCTGGCAGGGACTACCACAGGTTTTGCTATGCAGAGTTGGATTTCTCAAGGAAGCAATTCTTGTTCCTGCTCTTAACAGTAGGGATGAAAAACCAATAGGAGGTCTTGCTTGTCTGATGTCGGAAATTGGTCAAGCTGTTAGTATCTAATATACATTGTGCATTCAGTTCATTAAGTTTTTCCAGATATCATTTTGATATTCTCTAAAGCTTTCTAATTCCCACCTCGAAGAAAACTATTCCATATTCATGTCAGGAAATGATGATGTAGAATTATAGCATTGTTGTTCATTATTTTCCTTATATGTTGTTTGTTAGGCACCATCATTGATTGTCAAAGCAAGTTCTGAAGCACTTGAACTGGCAGATGCCCTCTTGAGGTCAGATTTCTAGCCTTCATTTCCTAACAGAAGTTAACTCGAGAGGATATATTGCACAATGTTCGTGCAACACTTATTCGAAAAGAAGTTTCTTTGCATATGCGCTAAAACTTTTCATTAATGTTATTTGTTTAGTTAGTAGCTTTCAGGAAAAATAATTATTTAGTGACAAGATAGGAAACAATAAAGAACTCAGGTTGTCATGGGGGCGACTGGAAGAAAACACAATCAATAATTTGCACTTTAGAGTGTACACATGCACAACAAAGGTATTGGCAAAAGGGCACATAAACAATTTGTTGGAGCTTTCCTTCACTTTTAGTGATATATATTTCTGTCACATCCAGAGTGCATTGATTCAAAATATCATTTATAAGTTTGAATGATTTGACAATTGAGGTTGAAAGGGAATATCTTTTGTAGATAAGAAATGGGACTGGATAATGAATTTTATATAACTTTTTAGTGTCTCATTCAAAGCTAAAAAAACAAATAAGTTGTTAAATGAGTTTTTGGGTGTCTAATACTGGGACTCTTTGCTATTGATTTTCATTGGTTGAATGGGTTCTCAATAACCAATAGGTTGGCTTCTCTTGTTCTTCATGTCTAGAAATTGGTTCTTTACCCTCTCCTTTATAGCACTGTATTATTATATGTGCTTGGCTAAACTAGAACCAATCTAGAGAAGTCATTGTTTTTCCAAATTTAGGAGGAAAAAAATAATGTAATAGTACAAACCAAGAGAAAAGCCGATCATTATTTCCTATACTTTTTACAGATTTGGTCATAAATGTGGTCCAGCCATCCAGGTTGAAAGATCTCTAAAGGATGCTGCGAGTAATTCATTAAACGTCCACTCAATGGGCTTTGATTTCTCAATATATTTTTCTTGTTAACTGAAATCTACATAATGACCATTAGATGCCTTTACATTTTTCTTGTATAAATCCTGCCAAAACATATTTGCTGCTTCATAGTAGCTTCAGATCATATAGTATTAGATGATTGTGGCAGCATTTAAGGTATTAATGAATGTGTCTTGATTCATATCTGTTTTTAGATTGTCTAATATTTTGTGAAGATCAGCATAGTTTTCCTGTGTGGATGAGTTGTGCCCCTATTGTACCATATCAATAAATTCTTCAGGATGAACATGCTTTATTTAAAAACTGTTTTATCAAGAAAAATCAAGAATGTACTCAGCATAACTACTTCATTGAACATGTGTTATTTGTATGTTGGCAGTTGTGTGGCATTTCCAAGTGGAGACTGGGAGATTGCAGACTCGACTCTACAGTTTTGGTACCTTCTTTGATGTTTCTGCGGTGCTATAATAATCGCCTTGATCATAATGTTGCCCTTCTAGGAATACGCAGTTTCTTGTGCTTATATTTAATGCCTTGAACTTGTTTCATTTTCTAAATTTTCTAGGTGTACTCTTGCGAGCCACACCCTTGGACTTGATGTGGATAATGCAGAAAATAGGAAAAATCTCGAACGACTTTTTCCTGTTTTCTCTGCATTGCTTGATGCTCTTTTGTTACGCGCGCAGGTTTGTCTGTCAAATATTCTTTCTTTTTTAGCTGATCATTTAAAAATATCATTTTGTAAAGGGATTGAAACCTCTACTTAGCTTTTTCGTTTCAGATTATTTTTTTCTTGCAATAATAGCTGGATTTCTATGTTTGTTTCGATAGTATATTTATTTAGAATTTAGGCTCAATGATAATCAGTCCTATATTTAGGAGTACAATTCTATCAATAGAAAGAAAGAAAAAAGGAAAAAAAATAAAATTCTATTACTGAGGAAAATATTAATTCCTAACTAAACTGGATATAAGCTACATGGAAATATTTTCATAATTCATAATCTTAACTTTTCTACCCCCCCCAACCCAAGCTTCCCGACGCCACTCCAAGTTTGGTGTATCGAACATGTCCAACTTTGATGGTTATATATAGAATGGTCCGCTTCTAAAAAATCGCTGTGGAACTCTGATTGCAACTCCTAGTAGTAAAAGCCTCCCCTCTATTCTAGTTTCAATTGTCTTGTTGGTTAGATAGTTGTGCATGAGTGGTTACTTGATGCATGAGCAGTAGAGGACGGAAAGACGTGAGTGGTAGCCACCTGAATGGATTTCTTCCTCTTTTCTGTTTGTTTATTTTTTAAACATTTCAGGTAATCATGTAGTTTCTAGCAAAGATTAGTTGTGTGTATGGCGCCGTGGCAATTGGTGCAGGGCTTGGTAGAAGGGGCTGGAGTAGCTAGTTGTGAGTTATTCTTCTGAATAGCCAAAGCTGAAGACTCAAAGACGACCTTTGTACCCATAGTAACTTGCCTGTGTACTTTACGATAGACTGGTAAGTCTATTCCAGACTTGGGAGAGAAGTAGCTAAAATACTACTAGATCCAAGATGTGGTCAAGACATGCCAGAAGTATATAAACCTGCCTAGTACTCAGCAATATGCTTTGTTTGCTTCTCAATAGCTGGTGTTATCATTAGGCCTTTGATAATAAATTCCATAAATATGGAGTTAAGTTCATGTGGTATTCTGCAAGAGGCCGACCATCTTGACGCAATTGGAATGTGACTTCATCAATCCAGTTACCTATGAAGAGTCAAAAACATCAATATAGCTATTTTTAGTGCATCCCAAACTTCTTTAGATGTTCCACACTGTCAGCATTGGAATTTATGAGGCGAGACTAGACCAAATTGTCTTCAGCCTCCCATTTATCATAACTCAGAATCATCCTTCGGCGGTGCCACCTTCCGTCATGTGATGTAGCCCTTTTTCTTCTGACCTACAATATGCATCTCCATAATTTTAGACCACACCTGGTAATTAGATCCATTCAATTTAAGATGAACAGGTGATGTAATGTCATGAATAGTCAGACAACAAAATACATTCCTGTTGTGAGAAATGGTCTTGTCACCTTTATGAGACATTTGCAGAAGCAAAATGGAAGAATCGAAGAATATCAACTAAGATCAATCAGTCACACTCTAGGGCTGGCTAGTCAACCAAGATAAAAAATCGAGCAGTTTTGAGAGAGGTAGCTGAAGGGCATCTAGCAATAGAAAGAGTAATAGAATGGTCACAGTAAACCCTAGAGGGTACCAGAAGGGGATAATTTGCTCCATTCTGAAAGTTTAGGGATGAAATTTAACTTTGAGAAAATTCAAGACTAATATGCAAGATTTTGAAACCTTAGGGATCAACTTGACGAATTTGAAAGTTCAAGGACTGATATGCAATATTGTGAAACATCAAATCTTCATGACGATCCTTGATACTGCTCTTTGTGGATGTGTATGCTTTGAATCAAACCATATTAGCTTCCTATGCAACAATTCTTGTCGGCAACAAGGATAAGTTGAAGAAGGGTACAGATGATCCATATCCATGAATGTGCTCGCTGGAGGTTTGTGCAGCCTGGATGTTGCTGGAAAATAGTCGTAAACAACAAATCTTCACTAGAAATAGAGATGCAACCCTGGGTAACCGAGGAGAGGGTAGAGGGTCGACTAAGCGATTTAGAGGAGAGGGTTGTTGGATATTTTTGTTCGTCGAAGGAATCAACCAAGGTTTTAGAGATATTGGGAAACCAAAAGCTCTGATGCCAAGTTACAATTTATCCTGAACGATTTATAATATAATCAATCATATATGTAGGAGTACTATATACAATAGATGGAAAAGAAAAAGAAAATATAATAAAAATCCTATTAAATTCCATATTTCCTATTTTAACTTTTTTATTCCAACTTCTTTCTTTGCATCATCATATGCTCTTTGTGGGAACTGGGGGTTGGGGTATCAGTTGCCTGACTCTTCTTTGCCATTTTGAGAAATTTCACTTTTCCCTTTGACTTTCGGAGAAATTGCTTAATTTTCTCTAGGGTTTTAATCAACTTTATATTTTCCCTGTCTCCAATACCAAAAATAGAAAATTGATTGGATTCAACTTCTTAGTTGCAAGAGCCAGGACCTTAACTGGGAATGAAATCGACCAAACAATATTTATCGCGTCTCTCTCTTTACACAAGTTTTAGTATGTATTTTATATTACAAATCTTTTTCCTATGGGTGACTAGATATTTATTCTATTTTTTCCATATTTAGCATGTTCAATTGATTGTGTAGAACTTAGCCCATGTTTGATAGCCATTATTTAGGAAAACAATGTTATGAATAGTGATTTTTAGGAGAATGTGTGATTAAAATGTCGAGAAAATTTTTGGTTTTAGCGGAACATTTTATTGTTTGAATGTGGTTGAAAATAAGTATGTAGAAAAAAAAGTTTTTAAATAATAACCATAAAATAGAGGCTTAATTGCCTATGAAACTTTAATATTGGAACATAGGAGAAAAATCCAGGGCTATGAATACCTTTTAAAAATTTTAAATAACAAAAAACCGTTTCGTCGATGTATAATAACGAAACAAAAATCAAGAATAAAAAAATGATGAGAAATTAGTTAGGGATCCTCTACAATGATACTGTAAATCAGAATGAGCGCAACTTGGTAGCACGCTTGAAAGTAAAATAATTCACGGGTTTCTTTCGTCCGCGAAAACAGTGTCTCACCAAAGCTTGCTCCCCATTAATGGAAGAAAGTAATGAGTGTTACCATTCAAATGAATAAGAGATGATCTTATTCTCTTAAACACAGAAGTGACTACTGTCTTATCTATAGATTTTGGCTCCATCTCCTTTGGCTTCACCTCTGTTTTATGCTTTAGTGCATTTACTACAAAAGTTGTTTTGCTTATGTTTGCTCCCCACAAACCCAAAGTGGTTAATCTTGTAAATAGATGCCAATATAACAGATATTGATAATACACTAATCTAGGTATTAAATCTTGTATTAATGTTTATAGGAGTATCTTTATATTTTTTCAGAAAAGTGAAATTTTTTTAGTAGGGGTGGACAAAATGTCCAGAGCAAACCAAACCAAACCAA
>CAIGRR010211852.1:0-13877 GCA_903798365.1 Fraxinus sp. 1973-6204 | reverse complement strand
TAAACAACCAATATAAATCAAAACATATCAATATCAGCTCAACGGTGAAAATGTTAATAGGAAGAATGACATTACTACAACGATATTAAAGCACACATAGGCAATGAGGGCAACATCGGGGTTGCGGTTGAGGGGGCAGTGCTCTCATGGGGTTCGGGGCAACGCCCCAAATGGTGATTGACCTGACTGGTCAGGTCGCGGGGGTATATGGGGTAGTACTCCTATTGGGATTCGGGGGGCAACGCCTTAGGCAGTGAATGAGATTCAAGAAATCGGGACACGTGATACAAAGTGTTTTGCCTTTTTTATATTGTAGTGATGAAATATAGAAAAAGAATTTTACATACATCTTATTTCAATATAGTTATCAATTAGCACATTGCAACAAATTTACAATTATAATCTAATCCGATTAAAAAAAAAAAAGTGTAGACACCCATCTTGAATTTATCCATCTTATTTCATTTTTCTCTCCACAATCTTTTGAGACAATTTTAGGCTAATAAAAGAATATGTATTACGTATCTCAATATATTAAAAAAATGTCTCCGTGTTGCACGGAGAGTCGGAGACACCGTGCACGCACGGAGCTGTGTGGCACAGAGATATGGTCGTGTTTCCGTTAATTTCATCTATGTCATCCATGTTCAAATAAATTTGTTCATCATTTAGATATCTCGACATTTTAAAATCTGGTTCGACATTATCATCTATTGCAGCCAAATTCATATTCTCATTCTCAAAAATTGTTTTCATTCTTCTTGTCTTATCGGTCAAACTACCAGACCTACCTTGACTTCTATCATGTTATTGAAAGGGTTAGTCGATAAATCGCATTCCCATTTCTCCTATTTCAATCTAACCAAGATTTCAAATTACTTCATTTGATAGACTCAGCTAAGATATTCTCTTCTCTTTGACTATTGCCCTCTACATCCATTAATTATTTCTTGCCGGTCTCTTTTATTTTATTGGACTATGAATCAATTATCTTCCTTCCCAACGAACCACCAAAAATTTGAGAGAAATTTCGTCGATTTTTGCTCAATTCTTTTCTTCTCCTACTCGATGTTTGAGAAGGAAAATTTCGGGGAGCTGCTCTCGAGTCTCGTTGCTTCGGCCTGCTTCGATTTGACAGTTTCATTACCGAATTTTGAGATGAAAAATTGAGGGTTTGGAAATGAAATGAAAACGGGCAAATGAAAAGAAATGGGAAAATCTCAAACGACGTCGTAATAGTTGACGATGGAGAATTGTGACATGTGATTTTAAAACAAAACAATTGCTCATTTTTCAAAATAATTGCTTATGTACATAAAGTCATAAACACGTTAATCGCGTATAAGTGGCGTGGAGTCTCTAACGCCCAATTTGAGATTGAAGATAAAATGCTCATTTCCACTCTTATTGGAGATCCTCCTCTCTTTCACTTTCCCATTATTTTCATCTTTCCTTTCTGTAAATTTCGAAGAATTATAGAGCATAATGATTCCACAACAATGGACTCCGCCGTGTAACAATGAATGGTACGCTGCTCTCACGTAAATTTCCTGTATAATTTTCTCTCTTCTTCCCTTTTAATGAATTATATTTATGCTATGTATAAAAAATGACTGTTAAATTGGTTCCCCTTTCCTCTTTTTGTTTGCGAGTGTTAGAAACCCTGCCTATGTTTAACGTAATTGCGTTATTGAGAATGAGGCTTAGTTTGTTGATGTTTGCTGGAGGGTTTAATTTTCGCTTGCTTTACGATTAAGCTCTTTGTTCTGATTTGTTTTTGTTGTAATGTATGTGAATTTTTGTAGTGATCAGAAACTTTGCGGGATACGTTGAGAAATGGGATACGTGGGTGAAGAATTTGTCAATATTGGTGTAAAATAGTTTCTTCAGAAGTTAATTTACTGTTTCATTTTAGAAAATATTGCAAGTTATAAATATCTAATGAGCTATGGAGAATTGGGATTCTGGAAACGAAGAAGAATGAGTATCATATCGAAAATGCAGTGAGACATGACCCATATTTTCAAATCGAATTGTAGTGTATTTTAGTTTTGATTCTGATCTTATGAGAAGTGAAAGCTACNTGGAGAATTGGGATTCTGGAAACGAAGAAGAATGAGTATCATATCGAAAATGCAGTGAGACATGACCCATATTTTCAAATCGAATTGTAGTGTATTTTAGTTTTGATTCTGATCTTATGAGAAGTGAAAGCTACCAGGTCTATATATGGTTTGTGAGGTTCGAGAGTTCTATTTGGGATCATTTTAAACAATTGTATAATATGCGAAACCCTGTTGCGATTTTTGTTGCTTTCATGTGCTGTAATAGATGCTCACATCTTTCTAGCATGGTACTCAAAATAAACCATACTACTATGGTCTATGGTTCTTTGCCAAAAAGATACAAATATTTCATTTTGAGCCAGTACGAATGAATTATCTGAAGAGTGTGAATGGGTTTTTTTAACAAAATTGTACCGTGGTTTACGATTAGTATATTTGAGCTGAATTCCGTAAGTGAAAAAGTACATTAAGGAAGAAAGTGTCGTTGGGTTTGAGTATGCTGAAAAAAAGATGAAAAGGATGGAAGCCATCTGTTTATAGATTCAGAAGTTCAGATATTATAACCTACGGACATGAGCCAAGATTTTTGAGTGCATCATTGCCATGTATACATTCCAAAGTCTTGTTTTATTTTGGGCTGTTGGGTCAGATTTCAGGGGCTATTGCTTTTTGCATTTTTCACTTTAGTTGGACTTGTCGTGCTTTCCTGACTCCATTTGTTGTGAAGTGGTCATATCTATTTAAACATTCCCTGGGTTGCAAAAAGGGGTGCAACTCTAATGGAGAGTCATGGGAAGAATGTAAGTGTAAATTTCCCGTATTGATCTCTTTGTTTATAGACATCTATTAAACGTGTTGCGTGCACATTTCTTGTAAAAATCTATGGAGTCCTGGGTTTGGAATTGCGAGCTTACTTTTGGTAATACTCGCATGTTATAATTTCTACCATATGTTATAATTTGATGAATGTCTTTTGGCCCTCCATCTGGTATATTTATTGCCTTTTACATAACTAAAATAAAAAACTAATTTCATATGTTTTCTGCATGCTGACAGAGTTTCTAGGTTATAATTTGATTTGCATATTGGATGTCTTTTACTTGATTTATTAGCTCCAGTCTGATACCAATTGTTGGGGCTGTAAGACTTCCTTTAAGTCTGAAATTAATACAGAANGCCAGGAATCTTTCTTCACAAATGATGTGCGCAGCCAGTTAAGAAGAAGAAGGAAAACCAAAAATTTCAGACATGATTTTCAGCCCTTTTTTCTGGTTGTCAAGGTCCAGCTCTAGGGGGGGGGGTGGGTGTTTTTTTTTTTGTTTTAAGTCTGAAATTAATACAGAATTTCAGGCAGCACAGAATGCACCAGCAGAATTGATATGGAGAAGAAGACAGATTCAGAAAAACAGCAGAAAATGCATCAGAAACAGAGGAATAAACCAGCAGAGAAATAAAATTAAACCAGCAAGAAGAAACACAGAGAACAGGTTGAAAACAGGAAGGTAACTTCCTCAGCCTTTTATTCATCAAGACTTTTCATTCATACAATATGAATCAGTGGAAGAATTTCAGATTTTCCTCACCAATCTCCACTTCCTACTACATAATTACAGAATTTCTCTCATTCTTGAGTTTCTCCTTTCACCACTCCTAATGCAGGTATTTTTAGACACAAAGAGGTATAAAAAATGGTTATTAACTACCTAACTAACTAAGGCTCCGTATAGTTGAAGATTCCAACTGAAATCAATTGCAAGAATAGTTTGAAAAAGGCTCCAGTTCAACTGATTTCTGATTGATCTAGGTTGCTGAATTCTACCTTAAAGAATCATGGTTTACAATATCCTTATGTCGAACATTTTAACAAATCATATCCACCCACAGTCACAAAATCGTCACCTTGATGATTCTTGAAGAATTAGCAGTTGGGAATCATTTTAGAACAAATTGAACAAATGACCATATGGATATTCAGGTCTGGACAAGTGTGATGAGATTTGCTACAAAGACCCAGTTTTGAAGGACCGGCCATGGAGTGCTTATATTGATAGTTCTCCCGGTTCTGCTTGTTATTTGGAGGTTTGATTTTTTGCTTTGTTTCCTCTAGATCAGTAGCCCCTTTGTACTTTCTTGCTCGTATCTAATGACTTGCGGCACAGAGGTTGGGTCGTTAGTTACAATGCAAGATTGAAGTACAGAGGAAAAAAAAGGGTGATAGATCACTAATTACCCCTTTATATTCGAATTAGATACATAGGAAATCAGTTATTTTACTGATTAATTATATCTCCTCGTCTTCTTCTCTTTGTGCAGGAATGCTTTCTTGCTTATCTGGCTGTAGTTACAAGGTTAGTTCATATCTGTCAGTTGAGTTTGAGTTCATTTTCTAATTTTACTTTAAAGCTGTATTGGAAGTGAAAACTGATGAAATAATTAAAATAGAAAGCCACGGAAAAGATATTTGAACAAAGTAGTACAATGTCAGCATTTTCGCTCGATTTCTCTAAGCAGCGAAACAATGACTGCATATTTTAACCGTTAGGCCCTCCCCACCCTCGTGTATTCAGCATGTTTCCATATTTGATCTATTTTTCTTGTTGCCTGCGGTGTGTTAGAACTTATATCTATTCAGCTCATTATATCGAGTTGAATTTGCATAAAGTGTCTTGTTTTAGTTGCAGTTCGATATTCCTTCAAAAGGAAGTCGATCAAGTTCCTTCAAAGAAACCAGCAAAGCTTCCGATCTTAGAGAAGCCGGCTCCTCCTGTTGTCGACTCCATAACACAATCCCGATCCAATCTAATTTCTGAAGATGTACCAGGTACTTCTGCATAGCCAGGCAAGAAAAAATTTGAACCACCTTAACTCTGTCATTATAAAGTTTATTACCATAACCTATAGTATACCAGTCATAGGAGATAGCATAGAATAGCCCATGTGTTTTTATCTCGAGTTAGAAAATTATTCGAATAGAGTCTAGAAAGGTGATTCATGTACTCGACGCCCAAAGTAATGTTTAAAGAAAGTAAGAAAACTAAAATGAATGCAACTCAATTCATAACTTCTTCATAACTTGATAAAAAAGCTGTACAATCTGCAATTACAGAAAGTGAAACATCAAAATCTCCACCCTCAACCAAAACTGCTCTCTCACAAACAATCAAGAAAACTGCGTCGTTCGGCATGATTGTGGACGACCCCCAAAAGAAAACATAGAAGACAAAGAGTGAGCCAATCCCGAAACAATAGCCACCTTCACTTGCCCCCTCTTTGGAATCGGCCGGCCATATTCGATCCTCTTCAGCAAATTTCCGCCGTTGATCATTTCTCTCCTTCCTCCTGCCATTTCTACTACTGTATATGGAAAGTTCTTGCTCAACAAATTTAGTACTAATGTTTAATTCTTGTGTTGTGGAGATTAATGTTGTGTGTCAAAATATATATATACACCAAACGTTTCTAAAATGCCCTTAGATCTTGAAAAAATTACATTACTTTTTTTTCTTTTGTCTTTTTTCAATTTGGTGGCACTAGATAAAGAGATATATGTTGGTGGGAGCAAAAGCAGAGATAAATTATAATAAATTATTGCTTTTTGCTTAAAAATCACATGGGATAATTGGTTCCACTTCTATATATATATATATTGACATGGACCATGATGGCTATCTGTCAAAATCTTGTTATGTGCTTTAAGATCCTTGATGTTGAATGTACATTGAATTAGGACAAGTATTTTACAAGGTTCTATGTATGAGGAAAGCCTCCTAAATTATTGTTGCTGTTGCAGTTTAATGTCACTTGTTTGAAGTAGATTTAACTTTAAGAAGTCTTACGAAATATAGGTGTTTGGTGTAGATTAAAATCAGATTTTAAGTGGATTGTGATAGAAGTTTTTGAAATGTGTTGTTGAAAAGATGTGGTTGGTATTGATTGTTGGATTTTGAGTTAGATTAAAATCTAGCTCGAACACACATATAATATTTTATTTTATTTAAATTTATAAATTAATTATACATTTTTGGGCCAGTTGCTCGACCAGAGACCTCGTCCCTGTCAGTGTTCACACGACTTTTTCCAATTAAAATAGGAAAAGAAACAAACAAAAAAAAGTTGCTTTCACAATTCTTGGACGGTTGACTAATTTGACTGTCCGGTCGATTTATCATGAATTCCTCCAAACTCCGCCAACCTTGACCATGACCATGACCATGACCATGACCATGACCGTTGTCCGTGAGTAAATAATTGCCCTTGGAGAAAATAAATTAATTTATCGTAGTTAAACATTTGTCTATTATAGTGTCTTCTCCTATTTATTTTTAATGGGTAAAGCGTGATGGCTTCGGCATAAGCTACGTATGTTTTTACTGGACCGAGTACGTCTCACAAACCCAACCAATATCAAGTTAGGCGAATATTTATATGTCTTGGAAGGAAAATGCTATTTGTACATAGCATTTTTCATTATTTGTGTCATAATAGACAAGTTTGTGCCATAATAGTCAAGTGACAGCCTCCTATTAGGAGGGCGTCTGGGGTTTCAGGCCCCCCCAATAGGAGGCCGTCATTTGTCCATTATGACACCGATTATGTAAAGGGTTAGATACTTCTAGTATAATCTTGATTGAAAACTATAACCCGTCAGGCGCCCCCAATAGGGGCCGTCATTTGTCCATTATGACACCGATTATGTAAATGGTTAGATACTTTTAGCATAACTTTGATTGAAAACTATAACTCGCAACACCAATCAAACTCAACCTTTCGAGTAAACATCAAACAAGCATATTACATCATACCCCAACTTATATATGTGAACTCGAGAAATCGAGTCGAGCGCTTAATCGTGCATGAAACGGCTTTCAATCACAATTATACACCTAAATTGAAGTTGACAAATGAAATTTCAGCAATAATACCGAGATTTCATATGTATGTGTATATCATTATATTCAGTCTCTTTCAATTTTTTATTTTTTCCATATTCTTGAAAAAAAAAATGATAATGCAAAATCTTAATTTTTGGGTATTTATATTTCTGGGAAAACGTACAGATTCAGAGAATCACGTGACATTTTGTGCACACTTGCAGCATGTTTAGTGTTTACTGATTTACACAAGAATCACGTGACATTTGGTGCACGTGAATGGTTGACACTTGACACTTGGCAGTTTGATTAACTACTTTTTTTCTCATTAATTATTGATTTGTTTTTATTTAATTAATTAATCTAAATACATTCACATAACCCAAAGTTTACCATTATGTGGTATCGCTGACTGGAATTGTCCACGACACATTCATCGGGTCTTGCTTGTCTAGTTGACATTCATAAATGTGCATCGAAATTCGATTATCGAAGCACATTATTATCAATTTCAAAAATTAAAAACTGAATTTGGTCCAAAAACGAAGAGAAATATCTCATTTTTTGAACATTAAAATGATTCTCACTAAGAAATTATCAAAGTCGTCAAGCAAAAAACATAACACACAAAATTGGAAAAATTAGATGTCAACTAGACTGGCTTGTTCTGTCCGAGTTAAGGTCTATTTGAAGTCGTAATTGAACTGAATTGGACCACGCCCGTGCAAAAGATGCTCAAAGATGAGAGGTGGAAGGAGGGTTTCTTCTAACTGAGAAAATGGCAGCCAAAGAATGAACCAAACACAACACAATCCCAGCCTTCACTTGACCCCTCCTTGGAATAGGCCTCCCTGTGTATTTATTCGACAGATCTCCACTGTTGACCTTAATTCTCATCTCCATTGATAGAAATTTCTATTTGTGTGTATTGAAGATGGATGGAATTTGGGAAGAAGTGAATGAAGAGCTTACGAGTGTAACTAGCTATATATATAGGGAGAGTGCTTTACAAAATTGCCCCTTTGTGGTTGGTGATAAATATGATAAGTCCAAAGTGATTAAAAAAATAAAAAGGTATTATGGTTAATTGATAATGGGACCCATTCTCGACGGTCAAAAGATGCAATAATTCAATGTTTCTATGTCTAGGTTCAAAACCTTTAAATCGTAACAAATATTTCTCAAGCTTATTAAAACTGTGTGGTAGAAAGATTTTTATACGTTTTTGATCCAAGAATTCATTAGTTGATCAAAAGTCGAGTGCTTGATCATAACTTGAAAATAAGGATAATTTACATCAAAATTATCGGTCAAATTATGATCAAATCATTGACGTTTGAAAATCGTTAGACGTATTTTCGGTGCCTATTTATTAAATGTTTGTCGGACATTTTTTTTAAATTAGAAGTCAAATCATTGGTTCAAAGAAATATAATAACATTGAACCTTTCCATGTTTTTAAAAAAAAAAAAAAAAAGTTATAACAAATGGAAAAGAAATAGTTGAAAGTGATAGACTAAACATCAGTAATAGTGGCTGCTCCGCCGCCTCAAGCTCCGTAATATGTTGCTCCGCCGCCTCCACCATCACTTCCATTTATGTCCCCAAATATTTTATTTCTAAGAAATTATGATGACCCTAGAAGATCCCATATGTAATTAAGGATAATATTGTCATTTCCGTTAAAGGATATGAATGGGAATACTTTTCATGTTACGCGCAAAACATATTTCTTGGGACAATCACACTAAAATATTGCACCACTACCGAGTTGCATATGCTCCACGTGAATATTTAGGTCTTTTCTAAGAAATTACTATTATTACATACAATGTTCTAAATATAGTGATGGACCACAAAGACAAGTAGCATTGATTGGCAAACAAGACGAAGTATGAAAATTCACGAATCATGGTAATTTATTTTTTTGTTGAAGTTTGAGAGTTGTTTTTCGTACTGCTAGTCACTGTTCTTCCCACTAATGAGTTTATCTGCAGGTTAGACCCAAAGGGTCCAACAAGCTCTTGGGTCAACCTCTCCAACTCACGAGCTAACAAACATAAACCTCATAAGAACATAACAAACTCCCTTACTCGTGATGCGACAAAAATGCTAACAACTAATTTATAGTCAAATTACAAGAAAGTGCACTGATTATGTTATCATATATAGGCCTGGGAAAAAAAAAATCGAAAAATCGATCAAACAAATCCGGTTCGGGCTAATTCGAGTTGGTTTTACACATGTATTTGGTTTGGTTTCATTTTTTATTTAGGGCCTGTTTGATAGTCCATTATTTTCTATGGAAAATGGAATTGAAATTTCAATTTCCACTTTTGTCTTGATAGCCAAAAATTTCCATGGAAAATGTTTTCCTTCCACCCGCCATGTGTCCTTTTTTTCCATGATTTTGTGGAATTGATTTTCCCACCAAAGTGGTGGGAAAATGGTTTCAATGAAAACAAATTTTATGGACAATTGTAAAAATAAAAAAAAATAAAAAATCTCTTTAATGTACAATTTTCATAAAAAAACAAAGTCAAACGAACATCAAAAGATCTAAAATTTCAACATTTTTCAGGTGAAAAATTATACAAATCAAACACAATTAATTGATAATATTCAAGAAAATAATTCTAGGCAATTCAATTCTCTGAAATTCATTTTCTTTCTACCTAAATTCCACTCTTGCCATCAGATTCAAACGGACCCTTAGTTTTTTTTCAAACAAAATCGTGGTTGGTCGATTCAACCATGGTTTGAAACCTCAAACAACTCATTAATCGAACAGGTCCAACCCACTTATATATTTACCATTTTATTCTTTTTAAGAAAAATAAAAATCGAAATAAAAGCCATAATTTCATAAGTATATCTCAATTTCCTCCAATCTATAATGTGCTAGTAAGTAATAGCAATAGAAATTTCTTTTCACAAGCTCACTATGTTATACTTCATTTTTCCATACTCAAGCAGTCGAGTTACATAATACATAAAAAGCAACAAAATTCTTAAGTTTTCTGTTGATATGTTTCTATCAACCTTAGTTTAGTCGTTAGCCAATAGTTATTGTAATATAAAGTTATTTAGTTACTTTAGTTCTTGTAATCTCGATGGGCCCAAAGCCTAACAATCTGGACTAAAAGTACAAATCAACTAAAGTCGGTTGGGTTTAAAAGTTCGAGTGAATTGATTTGAGTTGAAATTCACTTATATCGATTAATTTAGTTTTAGTTTCGAGTTGGAGTCGAAACCGACTCAAACCAAACCACGCCCAAACCTAATCATATACAAGTATAGTAACAAACTTCCTACTCAAGAGTATATATTTTTATTATAAATTTGCTTGCTGGCCCATGAGGTGGGGAGGCTACCCGCAGGGCCATGTGGGACCCCAAAGGCCATCGGTCATGAGTTGTATCTAAACACAAAGTTTGACCTCATCACCTAATTATGCTTTACGTATTCTAGAACACTGATAATATATCCTGATTTTCATTTTTTTTAGTGGGTTAATTCCGTCAATAGTCACTAAACTTTTGAGTGATTACGACAATGATCGTTGAGTTAATTTATCACGCTTAGGTTTTTAGATGTTACACTAGTGATCACTCAATAAAAAAAAATAATATTAAATTCTCCATGTCAAAAAATTAATATTAAACAAGACATAAGAGCTAAACTACGTACGGTGAAAAATATGATAATTGAAAGGAAAAATAATAACCATTTGTGAAAAATGATATAATTACGAGACACTACAAATTACAAGGAACCAACAAGCCATCTACAGTGAAGTTAAACCTTTGAATGCCGTCCTTGGCTGCCGCCTCTGCTTTCTTCTTCGACTGGATGGAAATGGATCCCTCCAGTTCTTGTCCTCCTTTACAGCTTGTTCCCAGCGCTCCTTGAATATTTGAAGTTCTGAAGTTGATTGCCTTCTAATCTGCATGGTCAAATCCAAGTAGAAATGTAAAAATGAGGACTCAAATCCCACGCACATACAAGGGCTCGGACTACTTTTTGACATTTTAAGATGAAAACAAGTATAACATGATGTCAAAACTCATTGAGCTCCAACAAGCAATTCAATCCAGCTAAAATTCAAATGAGCACAAAAATTCAAAAAATGGTATGTTCAAAACGAGCCACCATTTTACGGAAGCATGTTAAAGTAACTCCAGATCGAATAATGATGAAAGCTTGATTTACTCTTCCTAAAAGATTGATCTTTTAAGATCGAACCCCAAGTTTTAATATCCTTCACAAGTCATGTTGCTTATGCTAGTCTTGAGAATGAACTCCATAAAAGAGCAAGAATTCAATTTGCAACACTCTGTACTTGCGTGTGAGAAACTGCACATGCAAATTTCATATGATTCGTGTAAATAAATTACAAGGCGAGGGGACGATGGAATCATTCTTATTATTCACATTTCGGCCTAAAGTGTTGATAATAGAATTGGAAGTCATATGCTATACATTTCTCCACAAATCATGTAACAGACGAATCTTGTGCTCGTGCATTCATGTGAAATTCAGACAAATCCAATCATACGATGTGCTATCATGAGTTTCTGAGTGTCAAAAGAATTTTTTTTTGTAAAAAATTAACGGAGCATGGAAGATGCACTTTCTCACCTCAGATCGTACGTCAACGTCAGTCCTCTGGAAATCGAAAGGAAATAGACAAGCACATGAAATAATTTCAGTAGCTGCGCATTTTTAACTGGTAAAAGTAGTTATTTATGTTTTAAATAAAAAGAAAAAAGAAAAAGAAACAGTGGGAGCTGTACCTTTATGGTCTCCTCACGGTGTGAAGCCTGCACAATTATCAAATACCATAAACTTAGACGAAGATCAGAAAATGGGAACGATCCATTAGATAAATCAAAGAGTGTTTATTAAAGAAAAAAATCAAAGGTCCCCATAAATTAGAAGTCGTCCTAGGTTTAGTAAACCTAAATTTAGTCGAGCAATAACAAAAAAGTTGATTGGTAGTGGACTACAGATAAGTTAGATCAGGTAAGAAGGGAAAGGGAAAACGAAATCACCTTTCTCGCAGAAGCCCCACCCAAAGTTTGTATACTCTTGTGAACAATGTATTCACTGTCTACTACTCCCACATTCTTTGTGCGGTCCCCCTACGAAAGATCCAAGTTTATCAAAAAGAAAATATGATAACAAAATTACATCACGTAGAACTCATTGTACACCTTAATATGATAGCCATCGGACTATTATCTAAGCTTAATATATAGTGCAAATCATTAATCGGAAAACTGCTTGCTCATGTCAACCAATTTGATACAGTAAAATATTTAAATAACTTTATAAAATATCCTCATGAGGAAGTGCTTTTTACCTGTGCACAATAACCGAGTTTCATGTCCATCCCCCATCCATGAACAAGATCATTCTAACAAAGAGAGTTGGGTGTCAGATAAGTTTGAATGAAAATAAAAAGGTTGAACTTCTCAAAATTAGAAAGGCAACTGTAAAAGATTCAGTTCAGTCGAGTTTCGGGGTGATATCTTTTTGGAAGTCAAGGAATAGGAGTTTTTTCCTGAGGAAAGCACCAAAAGTTACCTGTATTAAATGCCAAGCACAATACCATGCAGATTTTGAAAACACAGGAGCCATTCCTTCCACAAATCTGCAAATTTGAAAAAATCAACGTTACTTTTAAATTGGAAAATGAATTGCTCTGAGTGTCTGTTTGACAAGCTGGATCGCCTGGACCGTGAGGATCAGTCTAGCTGTCTGTTGCTTCTCTTTTGGTTCAGTACTAAAACATAGTAGAGCCTTATTTTCTTGGATTTTCTTCCCCACCAAAGTTATTGATAAGAATGTATCATTTAAAAGTACATATATGTCCACTTCACAACAAAATCACATTAAGCATCCCAAAATTATATGCTAAAATTTACTTTCATAACGAAATTATAGAATTTTTATGGTTTAACATTCCATCGTAGCTTTTATATCATCACCGTAACAACTTACAACGTTATACATGATCTTCTACAGGAGAACCAAAATGATGATTCTATTCCAAGTTATTCAGTGCACCAAACGTGGCTCAAAGTAATTAAAAGGTTCACCGGATATACAATAACAACAGGCTTAAATAGCCAGGGCAAAAAACACATGGATAGAAGCATATTGTAAGAAATAAAACTCCACAAAAAATGGAGTTTGAGAATAACTAACTTGAGCAACCAAATGCCAGATACTAAATTTAAAGAAAAAAATGACATAAAAGAATTAAGATAACTTACCCAGTGCACGGTGGCCCCTCACTGTCATCTGAACATTTTGTACTACCTCTAGTGTCATAGACTCTTCTGCTTATACAACAAAATGGAAATATTAAATTTTAAGTATCTATAGATGGAATCGGTAGTCAGATTAGATAAATTTTGCACCCAACTCACCTGTGAAACTTATTCATTCTACTTCTTATTGTAATCCTGTGATGTATGCCAGTTGAATTTGGGTCTAAAGCCGGCTGAGATATCTCTAGTCCTTCTGATCGTACAATTTTCAAGTACCTGAATAAAGAGTCTTTTTTAGATTTATTTATGAGCAGTCAGTGAAGATAGAGTCCCCACATGTTTGGAGCTAATATTTTGTGTACGACTGGATTTGGGAAAATGCATATTACGCTTAGCGGTTGCAAGTTCAAAAACACACATTTCCAAATTGAGATCAGCAATGCTTACAAAAATATTTGGTATAATAACTAATTTCTTGGAATAAAATTGTTAAAAGAAAAGCAACAGTAGAATGTCACATAGGTGCTACAACAGTACCTTCCAGGATGGAATTTTTCCACCCCCAAATCTTCATCCCACAGGAATATGTAATCATAAATAGACACAACAGCTGGATGTAAGAACCGTTTTGCAAACCACCTGAAAAAAAAAATAAAAAATAA
>CAIGRR010211849.1:0-12233 GCA_903798365.1 Fraxinus sp. 1973-6204 | reverse complement strand
TAATAAAATATGGGTTGTCACAGTTGAGGTATCAATATATACTTCTCTTCACTTTCTAATTATTTTTCATTTACATCAATATATATTTACTATAAATCTTTCTCCGAATTTGAACATAAGACTGTAATAATTTCCATTGTTGATTTTCTGCCAGTGCTGCGCGTTTTTAGTAGTGTTATACCTGTATTGAAGTTAATTTGATCTTATATTTACACTTCATGCATTAAGACTGAAAGTTTATCCCTACAGGTTGAATCAGTTCCCACAACAATAGTAGAAAAGGTTAAAACCGAGGAGGTAATCACCACCCCAGGGAAGCCAAAAGAAGAGGTAAATGCACCCGCCACCGAGGAAGTAAAAGAAGCAACTGAAGATGCTGCACCAGAACCTGCTGAGAAAGAGGCGGTGGTTCCAGTAGAAGATTCCATTGAGGCAGCTGCACCAGAACCTGCTGCAGAGGTGGTGGCTTCAACAGAAGAGCCTGTAACAGAGGAAGTGGAAAAGGAAGAAGAAGCTGAAGAGGTGAAGATAGAGGCTGCAGTTGGGGAAGAAACCCCCGAAGCTACCAGTGCAGCAGCTGAGGAAGGCGGCGAGGAGGTGAAGGAGGAGGAGGCTGCCACAGAAGTAGCTGTTGAGAAGATTGAGGAGTGAAAAGTGGTTGGTATGAAGTGAAATGCTGCAATACTTTGTGGTCATTTGAGGCTGCAATGCTACATTTGTTAAAAGCTTATCATTATGAAGTACGTTTTTATTTTATTTTAATTTAGATCAAGTTCTTGGAGAAGAAAGCAGTCATTAAAATATTTTATGACACAATCTCTGTGCGCAATAGCTAAGTTGGCTACTATCTTATGATGGAATGCGAACTTTAATTTGGTCTTGATATCCCAATAAATAAATTTAGGGTCCGTTTGATTGCAAAGATTGAAAATAGGCGGAAAAAAAATGTTTTACAGGGAATTGATTTTCATAGAAAATATTTTATTGGGAATTGTAATTAAT
This sequence comes from Fraxinus sp. 1973-6204, assembly GCA_903798365.1. Taxonomy (NCBI): domain Eukaryota; kingdom Viridiplantae; phylum Streptophyta; class Magnoliopsida; order Lamiales; family Oleaceae; genus Fraxinus; species Fraxinus sp. 1973-6204. The sequence continues at coordinate 11,231 of CAIGRR010211849.1, read as the reverse complement.
TGTGTTTGATTGATATAATTTTTCATGGAAAATGTTGAAAGTTTGATGTTCATTTGACTTCGTTTTTTATNCTATCTTATGATGGAATGCGAACTTTAATTTGGTCTTGATATCCCAATAAATAAATTTAGGGTCCGTTTGATTGCAAAGATTGAAAATAGGCGGAAAAAAAATGTTTTACAGGGAATTGATTTTCATAGAAAATATTTTATTGGGAATTGTAATTAATTGTGTTTGATTGATATAATTTTTCATGGAAAATGTTGAAAGTTTGATGTTCATTTGACTTCGTTTTTTATGGAATTTGTCCATTAAAGTGATAATTTATTCTACCATTGGGTCTAAAATTTGTTCCAATTGTAAAAAAAGAAAAAATTTGAAAAAAAAAAAAATTTTACCGTACCGAATATCATTCGTTTGACTTTGTTTTGCATGGAAGTTATCTATAAAAGTGAAAATGTTTTTTACCATTGTATCTAGAATTTGTTCCCATTGCAAATTTAAAAAAACAATGCAAAAAAAAAAAGGTGGGAAAACAAAATCAAATTTTTGTGCATCAAAGGATTGTACCTAGAAAAAGGTGAAAAACATTTTACCAGGAAAATCTGTGCTATCAAACACCCTTAATTGGCTAAAGTTAGAAAATATTTTTCTTTTCCACCCATTTTCTTGACTATCAAACGGACCCTTAAGGACTTTACAAATAGAGAGAGAGAGAATATNTTTTTGTGCATCAAAGGATTGTACCTAGAAAAAGGTGAAAAACATTTTACCAGGAAAATCTGTGCTATCAAACACCCTTAATTGGCTAAAGTTAGAAAATATTTTCCTTTTCCACCCATTTTCTAGCATATCAAACGGACCCTTAGAATTCCTCGACCAATATACATTTTGTACATACAAATATATCTCACCGACATTTTATGTCTTTGGCATATATCCAAACTTGTCATAATACCATCTCGATCGTCATAATAATTATGTACTTTGTTCTAAATGATCTATAGGCATCCGTAGCATTTGTACCCCTAGTTTCTTCATCATCTTCCGTGTTAAAAGTATATGCTAAGCACAATTTAGCGTCACATTGCAGTGCAATTAAACCAATCTAATTTTAATTCCTAAAATCTATCATGAACTTATCCATCACTTAATTGCAGAATGCCCAAAATAGTTGGGCTTGCATTATAAGGCTCAAGACCAAATAGAAGGAAGCCCAATGCATAGGAAAAAAATAAATAAATCATCTTCTCCTTTATGTTGTCACAAAAATGGCCATTCTTTTAACCCGAAAAAACAGCAGGAACCTCTCCTACTACGTACTACTTACATAGTATAAGTGTGATTTACATCCTCCACGATGCTCTAGGGGCGGGGCGGGGCGGGGCGGTGAGAGGCCTCAAGGTTGGGGGTTCAACCTTTACTTACATAATATAAGCTACCACAAATCCGTTTATGTGCAATTGAAAGCTCTGTTCCAACTTCCAAAGCTGATGATACTTCCTAGTACCAAAGCTGCAACTTACATGCTCCTGAGTTATGACAGGAAATCATCTTGAGCCATTCTTACCATTAAAATTCAAATCTAAATAATGGGCCTCAATAAATTATTTTGGAAAGTAGACAAATGTTTGGGCCAAACACAATGAACCCAAACGTTCAAACCAACAATTCGTTGGTCTCTTTTCAAATGGATGCACTCAATAATTAAGATAAACTTGTCCAAAATCCCTACTACTATTCAAAATTTCGTTTTTTTTTTTAAATTCTTTTTAAAATCAAAACGACGTCATTTCAAACAAACGTGTTACGAAAGCCAAAAAAGAAAAACCATTTCTCTCAGTTACGTTGTTCCTTCATTTTTCTCAAATCCCTACCCTCCTGTTGACCCGAGCCTTTCTTCTTTCTTTACTTTTATCCCAACCAATGTGGGATTTACAAAGTATGATTCTTGTAACAAATAATATAGGTAACTCACTTCATTCAACCTTTATTTGGATACTTGTATTTCAAGAATTCACTAATAAACCTCCTTTCCCTCAGTCAACCTTCAGGGAGATCCATCAGCCACCTCGCTTGTGTAGATTAAACTGCCTTGGTTGTAATGCACGAGAATGAATATAAATATTCTTGGGAAGATCACTTGACAGAAAGAAACAATAGAAAAAGAGCTGATCTTAATTAGGGCGTGCGTAAACCAATACTGAGTATAACCTCCGTTGAGTTCACAATATAGAATTTTGTGTCAAAATCGTGTTTAACTATTGAAAAAATAAAATTGAGAGATTCCCACAAATTGTCTTTCATGACACAAAGTCTATGTAGAAAATATAATCACAAACATTTAATAATCAAACTCATACTCTTAATAGGAAATGGACCTAAGCCCTAAGGTCAATTTAAACAGGAACTACATTGACAGCACAAAAAAAGGAAAAAAATACATTGACAACAGCAACAGTCATAGAAGTCTAGCAATAAAGTATGCTCAGAAACAAGAGGGCTCCAAGACGATGTGCACAAGTTTCTTAAACTCGTAGAGAGGCAACCTGCAAGTTCACATTCTGTTGGAAAACTGTAATTTCAGAGACAAGGGAGGGTAGCGCACCAGTGACAACACCAATCAACCACAGCCTTCGACTTCATATCCTTGTAACACTGAAATTATTTCAAACCAAACACAATAAACTTTTCTAGTAAAAATAAAACTGATAATTTCAAAGAACCATCAAGCATCCATTAGACATCGAAAAAGGAATTGAAAATTAATCTTTCTATATACAACAATTTTTCGAAGATAAATTTTCATAAAAACCCTCATTGGATCGAGTTAAGAAAGATACCAAAGATCTTCAAATCTTTGATTTTTATGAAGATCCTCAGAAACAGAAAGAAGCTGAAAAATGAATAATTTAACTCTTTGCCCCACCCATCCCCAGCATGTGTTGAGATTTATTTCTTCATGTACCTTATCGAGTTAGCATTGCTGACTAGTAATGCTGGTAAAAATCCATACTGCTAGATGCCTTTCATTTTGGTTCACGTGTGTAAAACTGTATTGCCAAGAGGGCTTCTTTTTAATGTTTATAGGAAAGTGGAAAGTTTAGCTACAGAAGTGCAACAAAGCTGTCAAGGGGGAAGGTTTAGCAACAACAGTGCAACAATGCTGTCCCCTGTCATGAACTCAGAAACCTCTTCCAAGAGTACAGCGGCACAAGTGGACCTTGTGGAAATGCACATTCTACTAAATCACCATATCTAAAAGCTTAACGAGTTGAGGATACAATAGTTTGAATTCATTTTTCCTTCAAAAGATGAGAGGTGTATTTTGGGAGAACTGCAGCCGACGTCTTTAATCTTTACCACCTTCTCCACGTTTGTACCCAACCAGTATTTCTTGACAAAATTATCCGCACCCTTTAATGTTTGATGCCTATAGTCCCTACCGTCAGTTTCTGTCAAACTATGAGCGTGTAAAAATTTTGCCCTTGAGCTTAAAAAAGAAGAATATACAAAATGAAAAAGAAGGAAAGAAATAAAAAGAAAAAGAAATTCGAGTCTTCATCTAACCACCCCCACTCCAAAGGAAAGCCACCACAGCTACAACACTGTTTCAACCAACCATTGCCACAGCAAACCAACAACCATCCCTCACAAAATCCATGTGTTTGTCATTCAAGATGTTTAGTTGGATTCCTACTTTTGGGAAATGCATGTAATGCAGGTTTCAACATACGGTTCATTTTACTTCCTCTGTTTCATTAATGAATGTCTCTATGGCTTGTCAAGTAATTATGCTGAAATCTGTGTGCAATTTCTTTTCCACTCTTAATCATTGATAGTTAGAAGATTTTGAAAATAAGAATCTGTTAAACAAATTCATCTGCCAGCCCCATATTAGAGTTTGCAGAAATAAACTCGTTTGCTGGAAACCAATCATTTGCAGCACAAGCGCGTGACTTATCATTTTCATTCCACCCACACTAGCCAACCACCATAAACTAGAGGTGCGGCTGCTGGGGTCCTCCATGCTGCCGGAAGGTTCACAATTTCTTCAATGCCAGGGTCCAGACTCCAGATCTTTCAAATCTGAATTCATACCAATCTCTAAATTTATTTAATACTGATTTGTGGTTAGGAGCTAGTTGTAGTGTGTGGGTGTGTGGGTGTGTGTGTGTGTGTGTGTTGATGTGGCGGTGGATGGGGCTGGTGATTGATTGTTGAGCAGAGGTTCAGCTGGGGGTGGGTTGAATGAAGAGGACAGACTTACATGTGCATTTTTTGCCTTATGTGGGTTGGATGTGAGACTGAACACCTTTGCTTGACAGGATTCGATCTAATTTTCACACATGTATTAGGTTGCCCTAATATTTCCTCCTATATAAAGGATATTAATTGGAGGCTCTTTTCATGGTATTAAAAAAAAAACCACAAAGGTGAAAGTCCAAAAGCCTCGTAGTCTCTCATTCGAAATAGTGAAATTCTAAAATGCAAAATGCGGATGTAGCTCTCTCACTGAGCGTGAACCACTCTAAATTTTTAGTTTTTTTTATTTTTTGCTTTCGCTTTCTACTTCATGTTATTAATTGTAACATGAATTAATCACTCATTCCATAAGAACTTGATCTCAAAGGAAAAATTAGCTTTTGACATAGAACACATTTTTTTCAATTTTTGACAGAAACTGTCAATGAGGACTATTGGGATAAATTTGCCAAGAAATAAAGGTTGGGGACAAAAGTGCAAAAGGGGTAAAGAGTAGGGACGCTGGCTGCAATTTTCCCGTGGATTTTTCTTAATCGGGTGGTGAAGAGACTTGCTCTTAGGAAATTTGCTTGCTTTGACACTGTGGTATTGATCCTCGTCTAATGCTACACATAGAATTTTAATAATCATATGCACGTTGCATCTATGTTTGAACTTTTTGATGATGAGGTTCTAGCATATGAAGCAAAAAGGCCCCAGACCACCCTCTTCTCCCACTCCTTCCAGAATCACATAAGGAAACGAAGAAACAAATTGGATAGCGAAAGATCATAACATTAGCAGGAACAAAATTAATGATGAATTTGAGAATCAATTCTCCACAGATATATAATGTATTTAATTAAATATTCACATGAAACAAAGCAAAGAAAATATAGCAAGCAGCATAGCCATCCTTGAGTTAACAATAATTCCAACAATAGAATTCAAAACTCATTCATGCTCTAAACACGCTCCAGATGTCCAAAAACAAAAGTGCTGTATAATTTTAAGGAAACATAAGTACTGAAACTAGGTTAGGAAGAGTAAAAAATTGGAGATGGAAGGGAAAGAAATGCAGATAGTTACCATCTAATTAGTATGTCTGAGGATCTAGCATGTAGAAAACAAACCAGATAAGAAAAAAAATAAAAATCAGGCCAGCCAGCATGGTCATGAAAAAATTTGTTACTCTTGTTACAATAATATAGCTCTAAGTCTGGGCCTTGTTAAATGTCAGCTGCATGTCAAACAATCAAATTTTTTTGTACTCATATTTTTTTTTTTAATAACCGTGGATGTCAAGGCCAGCTTGCGCGCACCTCGACTAATCCCACGGGGCCCTAAAGTTTACAACCGGGTACTCACTGCCTTGAGGAACTCAAATTGGTGATCATTAGGGAGCAATTTTATTTTTTTTTTGTACTCATTAATAACCGTCTTGTTCATTTACCTTTCTTTTTACCCAGTAGAGCCATAAGGTGGTGACAGGTTGAATCTTGAGAAAAGTTTGTGATTATGTATAATGACATTTATTCATGAACATTGATATTCATCTCTAGTAGAGATGATCGCCAGTATGTGGCAACAGTTCACTACCGCATTATCCAATAAAGTTAGGATGGACTTTTATTCATTGGATAATGTGATAGTGACCCTACTACCACATAGACCGGTGATTATCTCTAGTAGACATGAATAGCGTTACTCTTTATTCATCAAAGGATCTACAATGTGCATATTCTACTGCTCCTTTGCTAAAACAACCATGAAGCTCACGTGTAGCTTCTGAAGGTTTTTCCTCTGCCCCAATCTTAAATTGTTAAAAGAGTAAAAAATGACGAGAAAATGAAAAGAAGAGTGACGACAGCATCATATGGATCAACAGAAAATCATTTAAATCAGATGAACTGCAAATATACAGTAATATGAGCAACCCAAGATTTAATAAGTTTAAAGTCCTTAGCAGAACAAAAGAAGCACAAAGACGCCAAATGAAGCTTAAAATGCCATAGAAGAAAACAGCCATTCATTCAGGCCATATTAGGGCTTTTATAAAACTGAATGCTGAGAATAACAAGATACAAATCATTTCATCACCACGACCTTAAACCAAATTAACTTTGTAAAGACAGTCTATTCACCTATCAAGTCAATTCTCCATCAAATTCATATGATATATTTCGTCGTTATAGCTCTCAAAAGCAATTAAATTTAGTAATTCATGTATCCAAACAGGAAATTAGTAGTTAAATCAACAGAAGTAAGGTCCAGTTATATATGGACAGCTGCTCACGATAAAGAAGAAGAATATAGCAACTTTTCCTAACACGGCTTTACCCAAAGGGTGAACATTCGCTCTGAATTTTTCTTTTTTTTATTTCCCCTTTTCATCTGTAATGGACAACCTATTTTGATCCAAAATCAATCAGACATGTTAAAAAAGAAGCACCCCCAACAGTGAAAAATCAATTAGCATCAAGTTGATAAAACTGAAAGTAACACCGATGACAACGTGATGTAAATAGTCTTATTTATTTCTATGCCAATGGGCACTAGTAGAAACAGCATAAATAAAATAGAATACACGGAATTCATTAGTGCAGCCAAGAAACTAGCGAGAAAGTATTTTATTAAAATCAGGCAAACCATTAGGGAGAGTTGAGTGACTGACCTAAGTCTTTTCCTCATCCAATCTCATCACTTATTTAGCGCATGAACTTGACCCCTCTGAAAGGAAATCCTCTCTGGGAACACGAGGAGAAATGTGAGGTAGAATTACATTTCAGATTCAATAAAAAACTGTCAATTTTCATTAATCAATGAATTTAAATTAAACAGACAACCAACATTAAGTAACCAAAGACAGAGAAAACTACATAAAGCCAAGGTGCAACCTAAAACAAGATAAAAATATGCCCATAATTTACTACATAAATATTAAAGTCAACAGAAGACAAGATAGAGGAATAGATAAATTGCAAATTGACTAGATAATTACATAATATACACAATACAGTCAATTGTGATCTTCTTGACTAGAAGAATTTACCTATTCTCGATCTTCTTTCCTTTCCTTTTTTCTACTCCATGTCTCTTGATCCCATCACCTTCCCCCTGGCCGCCAGGGCAAACAAGGCTTTCAACACAAACCTCAGGATAAAATTTATCAGGCAAACCACTAATGTTGACATTCCTAATAGTTTTTGTACTTAAATCATACCAAACAAGTCTTTTCTCCTCACAATTTAAAAGAACCTTTTCACCATTCTTTGAATAAGCCAATGTCTTCAAACACGCCAATGATTTCCAGAAAGACAAAATACTTGGGGGACCAAGCAATTGAGTCCAAGACTCGTCCACTCCATATTCCTTCATTACCCATATATCAGTAAAACCAGAATTGCTAGCAGAAACTAAAGAAAGACACCCTCCTAGCACACCCAACTTCATTTTAACATTCATGATCTGAATATTCGGTGGCAGCATCACCTGATAATGGTTCTCATTTTCAATACTAAAAGCCATAATTCTAAATGATTTGGACGAAAAATCCTCAACCAGGGTATGAAATGCCCCATGGACCACATGTACATCCCATTTCTCGCAGTTTCCATTCATACGGCGCAGTGGATAAGGAAAAGCCGTGACCCTGTTCCAGGAATTCGATTTGAGGCTATAAATATCAGTTGCAGAGCATACACAGGCACGGCTTGATTCATTGCAGAATTCGACAACCCGAACAACTTTATAATCATCATTTCTCAAATCGTAACCAAGCCCATAAAAGACCTGGTAAAGACACAATAAAGGCGCTGGATATTCAATCGGGGCATCAGGTAAAATCTTGAATCTTCTCGAGAAAGGGTTCCACAATACAGGCGGTACAAGGGGATCACTCATTACAAGAATCAGCCCATTACAAGAGTTGGATATGCAGTCAAAACCCTTGTAAGAAACTGGGGGTTTAATGACATGGGCTTCGTCAAGTAAATCCAAATCTACAGAATAAAGTCCCTTACCCAGGCTGCCGAGAATTAGGTTGTGATAGGAGTTTGTCGCCGTTGAATGATGCAAATGCATTTTGATGAAACTTTGGCTGTCTATTATAGAACACCATGTTCGCGACACACACCTGAATTGCAAAAGGGTTTTCACTGGTAATCGTGCTAGGATTTCTGAGATGATATCTGAAGGAAGCATATTTTTCAGTATTAGGGTTTTGAATTGATTGTTGATCTGTGAATAATGTGTCACAGAAGAAGGGGAGTTCGACTGGAAATTCGTGAGGTGGGTAATATCTATAGAATTTTGCGGCAGTGAAAAATTAACCGCATATTTAGCCAACCTTAAAAATAAGAAGGAAGAATAAAAAACTATTGATCCGAGGTTTGGAAGGAGATAGAAAACCCTATTGGCATTGGTGTAATGGTGTTGTTTGAGCACCATTTTTTTTTTCTAAATAAATTTTTTTCAATTAAATAATATTACACGTAAATTGATATTTTCTTAGTTTTTAATCACATATTCTCCATTAAATCACTATTTAAAAATACATTTTTTTCTCACAAAATGGGACTCAAACAACGATAGTAAAAATGAATGTTTGATTATTAATAATCTCGTTTAAATACTAAAAATTTTTGATTTCAACTTGAGCTGGTGTACTAAATTAGTAACCCCGTTAAATATATAAAATAATAATAAAAAAAATTGAAATCATTTAAAACCCAAATATATAAAATAATTATTGCTTAAATTCAAAAAAAAATTTATACTAATACAAATTAGCAAACTTTCAATTTGACAATACTTTTGTCAAGTCGCCTCGTTTTGCAAATACACATCTAAAACTTTCGGTTGAACCACTTTTGCAAATCTTTTTGAGTACAAGAAGTTCATTTTTATATTCACACAATGTTCTCCCTTCTCTTGATGTATATTTTTTTTAAAACTCCCTTTAAATGAGACACCATGGTAGAAAGATGTATAAAATTTAGAATGATTGGGAATTCTAAGTTAAAATTAATGGTGGTAGAAATTATGTTTCATACGTACGTGAAATAATTGAACGATTAATCATTCAAGATATCATACTTTGAAGCAAATGTATGCACATTAATGTTTTCCCTTTAATATATGTACGTGTGCGTCTTTTTGTGTGCTTACATATTAAATTTTAAGTTTCACCACATTCAATATATTTTTTCTTTTAAATTTCCTACATATAATTCAAGTTATAAAAAAAACTATATAAATTAATAAATTAATCATTTATCGATAAATTTATAATCCCTCCAAAATAAATTTTTTTTTTCAATCATAACATTATTATTTTATATAGATTGTACTGTATGTAGTACTAGCATAAGCATACTATGTTGAAAGAAAAGTCAAGATGTGGCCATGGGTGTGCAAAAAGTTATCAAAATCGTTGGACCGAACCAGCCAATTTGAATTGGTTCAGTCAAATTTTAATCGATTTTTTATATTCAAATCGAGAACGATCGATTTTGATCAGTTTTCGATTCCGATATCGAGAACCAATAAAATCGATTTAACTCGAAATCTTTACTTTTTAGTTATCAAATTACTATTTATTTTATTGTTAACATGTATTGGGATAAATTTTAGCTACAAATAAATTTAATTCCTCAATAAAAAATTACAAATAAAATGTAATTTTTTACATGATTTTTCAAACATTGACGTACCGTTCAACCAGTGACCTATATCTTGGCTGAATTCATGCTCGAGCAGGGTTTGATAACTATGGTTGCGCGTGATATTCTAACGACATAGACATTCTGTTGGAGAGTGAAATGCTACAGAATTGGAACAATTGAACAAGTGCTACGAAACACTATGTTTGGATACAAGATGATACACATTTTGACAAGATAAAGTTAACAGAAAATTGTAGTTACAAATTCCTTAACATGGATTTTTCACAAATTCATTGCATTAGTCTATAATTGCAAAAACAAAGTCTTCTGAGCTCAAATTGGCAAATAGCCCCAAGGTCAAATTACTCTCATCTCTAAAGGGGCTTACACATAAAGATAAAGGTCTGTCTTCTCGTCTTCTCATTCTCATCATCGAATGGAACTATATTGAAAGAAGCAACAGCCCTATAAGTCTTTACCAGAAAACTATGCTCAGAGAGAGTGCAAGTTCGCGTTCTGTTTGAAAACTGTAATTTCAGAGACGAACGATAGGAGCAAAACCATTGGTAACACTGATCAACAACAGCCTTCGACTTCCTATCCTTGTAATCAATTTTCTGAGAAGAAATTCTATCGGATGAGTGAATAATATACAAGCTCCTCTCTTCAATGGATGTAGGTTGCTACACTGGCGCTGAACCATGTAAAACAGAAAGTAGACAGAAAAACTTAATTGGATAAATAAGGTCATAAAATCAGCAAAAGCACATTTAGCCCCTGTTTGGTTTGACTAAAAATCATAGTTTTAGTAGATTTTGATAAAAGTTGATGAAATGTGTAGTTGAAATGTTGATAAAGGTCGAATTAGAATTTGTGATGATTTATCATGTAGGAAACAAACCAATTCTCGCCAAAGAAACTAGTACCCGCCAGGGGCAACAAGTTTCGAAAAAATGTATGGTTGAAAATGAGTTTTTAAGAATAGAGCTCGAACAAGGGCAATAAGAAAGGTAAAAAATAGAAGTTTCCATGAAAGGTTAAGTTAGCAATTAACATCAAGTTGATAAACTGAAAACAATTCTTTTGATGTGGCTTGTTGCCATGCCTATGGGAACTGGTATAAACGACATAAGAATATAATAAACTGGATCCATTACCATACCAGTATGCTTTCGAGAAAGAGAGTATTCTACTAGAATCAAGTTTAACAACGTAGTAAAAGCTGAGAAATTAACCTATCGCCTCCATTTTGTCCAATTTCATCCCCTGCTTGGCTGCTCACAGCACCAACTTGAACCTCTCTGACAGGAAATCATCTCT